>MU752686.1:67556-174856 GCA_026770625.1 Nicotiana glauca | reverse complement strand
AAAAAATGCATTTACAAGACAAAAAAGACTTTTTCAAAAAGCCTTCGCCCTCCTATTCAACGGGGCTATTAGAGAAGCAGCTTCGTTCCTTGACTTCTTTTCTCAGTCAAGCTTCCTTGTTTCTTAGTGTAGTCTCGGTCCATAGTTGTTGACTCCGTTCCTTATAGCCTAGTCTATATCCACAGTTGACGTGACTCTGTACCGACGCCTTTCCCTTTGTATAATATACGGCTAAGTGACTTCGTAACCTCAACGTACTTTTTTTCTTACTGTAGCATAGGCCTTCATCCCTTCGCCTATAGACGGCGTCTTGGCTTCGCTATCGCTCATGACTTGGTATAGAGCCGCGTAGTCGTCGGTTTTACCACCAGAATGCCTATGAGATAGTGGTCGGCCTTTCGAATGCCTTCTTCCTGACTTTTCTGAGAAGCCCTTTACGACTATACTATAAAGGACAGAGGGTGTTCACCTTTGGAAACTTAGCTACTTAAGTCCTTCTTAGAAAGTCAAAGTAAAGGCGAACGACATTCTGTTCTACAGCTACAACACTGAATATTTCTTATTAATATTAAACATCTTAATAGTAGAACTACTTTCATAGTACTATGCCCTATGGCCCACATGCCCGGATTCCAAAAATTTTCTAATATAAACCTTACCGATAACCTCACGATCTCAAATATATAATGCACTCTCAATTTCGTGTCCAAAATCATGGTAAAAATCCAAAATATAAATTTCTAGGTCTTCCACCAAGAACCCACAATTTTCACTAATTTTCATGCTCTAATCTATATATAATCCAAGTATTTAACTCAAAACTAGTAGAAACCGCTTGCCTTGACATGGATGACAAATATAAAGCTCCAAAATCGCCCAAGGGTCGGCTCCCATGGAGGAAAAATAGCGTTGAAACGAGCCGAACCCCCATTTTAAACAACCTTACTGCCTCTAGCATTTCCGCACCTGCGGTCACTTGACCGCTTCCGCGGTTCTACAGGTGTGACCTACGATCCGCTTCTACAGTCCTCCTCGAAGCCCTCAACTTACACATTTGCGCCTCTCCTTCCGCAGGTGCAGTACCGCATATGCAGCAAAATAACCGCATTTTCGGTCCCAGCCTAGCTGGCCCATTTCCGCTTCTGCGACACGAAAGCCGCTTCTGCGGATCCGCACCTGCGGCCCAAGTCTCGCAAGTGCGGTTACACTAGCAGGTAAAAGCTTCATCTCTTCCTCCAAATTACAATTCGATCTGTTAACCACTCGAGGCCCTCGGGACCCCCAACCATTCATGCCAACCAGTCCCAAAATATAATGCAGTCCTGCTCGAGGCCTCAAAATCATATCAAACGCTAAAATCATGAATTGACCTCCAATCCAAGTTTAATAAACTTTAGAATTTCAAATTTCTACATTCGATACCGAAACCTATCAAATCACGTCTGATTGACCTTAAATTTTGCACACAAGTCATACTCGACATTACAGACCTACTCTAACTTCTGAAATTTGAATCCGATCCTGATATCAAAAAGTCCTGGTCAAACTTCTCAAAAACTTTCAAATTTCAATCTTAAGCCAAATGACTCCAAAATGACCAACAGATTTCCGAATTCACTTTTGATTGCGCTCCCAATAGCAGAATCACCATACAGAGCTATTTGCAGACTCAGAATTCCAAACGGACATTGATAACGACGAAATACACTTCAACCCAAATTTATAAAATTCTTCCAAAATCTTCCACAATAGGTGCCGAAACATTCCCGAGTCTTCCAATACCCGATCCGGACATACACCCAAGTCCGAAATTATCATACGAACCTGTTGAAACTTTTAAATCCCAATTTCGAGGTCGTTTACTCAAAAATCCAATCTTAGTCAATTTTTCAACTTATAGCTTCCGAAATGAGAATTCTCTTTTCAAATTAACTCCAAACTTCCCAGAATTCAATTACGACCATGTGTACAAGTCATAATGCATGAAATGAAGCTGCTCATCGCCTCAAACTGCTGGACGACGGGCTAGAGCTCCAAACGACCGATCGGGTCGTTACACATAATAGCATCAACCTCCTAATATCTTTAAGCACAAGCAGGATGAGAACTACCACTAGCAAGGAATCAATTTTTTCCTCTTCATAGTTCTAATTGTTTTTCTTCTTTTAAGCACTTAATTTATTTTTTCTAAGTTCTGAATTTCTTTTCACTTTTTTTGTTCTTTTTTTCAATTCCATACAAGCGGCTCTTACAATTCTTTTTCAAACAGTACACCTTTTTTTCTTTTCTATAATTCCACTCAAAAACCCAACCACACCTCCACTTAGATTTTAACAAGCTCATAAATATTTCAAGTGCTCAAGAGAGGTGAAAAGTTCAAACAGATAGCCAATTCAAATAAAAGGGTCAGGTTTGTACTGTGATTACCAAATAAATAGGATTACAGGCTCAACGGGGCTAACTAAGGTATCCATAAATTAAGTGGTTAAAAGCATCTAGATACATTGACCACGTTTTCCTTGCTTAGTTAGATTATTACTTCTTTAGTTATTTTTTTTTCTTATCTATTGTTCATTTTGAAGTTGCAGAGATTTTTAAAAAGATGAATTGAGTTATCACATCATGAATGAAGTAAAACTGCTTCCCACCTTGTTTTGGCATCTTAAAATATTTTTGTTGCTTGGCGAGGAAGAGAGAAAAGCATGAAGGGTGTTGTCATGCCTTATATGCATATGATATCATTTATACGAGTGATTGGGAGGATTAAACCATGAAGGGTGATGCCTTGCCATCGACTGATTATGATCATTTATCACATTTTGAGAGGAAGAGAGTAAAAACACAAAGGGTGATGTCGTGCCATTTCATTTATGGTATTTCACGGAGAGGAAGGGAGCAAAAGCACAAAGAGTGATGCCGTGCCATTTTTATTTCATTGCCTTATTTGGTTTCCTAATTGGTGATTTACTTGGTTGCATTTTTGTTTACTTCGGAAAGCCGTTACTTGGTGATTTCGTACTTGTCGTTCTTATGATATATCCCATTTTGCATGTACCCTCCCAGTTAACGTGTTTAATTACCGTATTCGCTACTTTGTTACTCTACGTATATCTATCTGTACAGGGTTAAGTAGATGTCTTATCATAGCCTCATCACTACATCGTCGGGGTTAGGCTCGACAGTTATAGAATATATTAGGTCGGTTGTACTCATACTATACTTCTGTACTTCTTGTGTAGATACTGGTATTTTCCTAGCAGTGTTTAGATATGCGTTTGCTCAGGTCATAGTTGCATCAGAGACTTGAGGTAGAGCTGCTGGCATTCGCAGATCTTGAAGTTCCCTTCCATTTCCTATCTTTACTGTTTATCTCATTCGAATAGAATTATTTAAAACTATACTTGTAGACTTCTAGTTGCGCATGTACTGGTGACATCAGATTTGTGAGAATGACTTAGACTGTGTTAAAATATGGGTTTATTTCGTGTATTTCAGCTTTAATCATTGTTAATAATTGTTGCTATTCCATTTTGAACTATTTAATTACTAAATTGGTTAACTAAAGTTGGCTTTCCTACGTTAGGCGCCATGCCGACCTCGAGGCTAGGATTCAGGTTTGTGACAATATTTCTTTTAAATAACGGCCTATTGATAGATTTTTATTACTAGTAGAGATAAGATGTCTGATGTATTCCTAAAAGAATACATCAGATACGTGGCAAGCACATGAATCAATACGTGGCAAGCGTATTAGGATTTATGGTCAACCCCAAGTCAACCAATATCGGATTGTCCGAAGAATGAAGAAATCTCAATTATCCATGTTACTTCGTCTATACCAGATAGCTCAATCCCCAAAGAATCACTCCGACTGGTCTAAAGTAGCATCCAGACAGTCATCATCTTTACAACGACAAGCTTTGAGATACTAGGAATTTTATGTTAAACACGATGAGTAGTTACGATTTTATATTCATAATTACTAGTAACATCTATAAAGAGTTGGAGTGATTATAGAGAATCATTACTGTTAATTCATCCAATAAATACTCCTTTCTCCCCATCATTGTAACACAATCATACCCGCTACATAGTACTGGAAACATAGTGAATTCTCTACTTATTCCTATTTATGCAATAGCAGTTAACGAAGTTCCGATCAATCAATAAGAATTATCTCTTTTTGCATAACCATTTGCTTTATCATCATCCCATTTTTCTCTTTTACTTGAATTGTTATCATTATTATTCTATTTTTCATTAACAAAAATTCAATTATCTTTGATTAATTGAATTTCTTGTGGCCTAATTTCATATATTTAATTATTTAATCTGATAACCAAATTATAAGTTAAATAGTTTGATTCTCATCATAGGGACGAAGCAATTATGCAATTATTTCAAACTATTGTCGATCCTTTGTTGATTTTCATGTGTTGTTAGTTTTTGTGGAGTACAATGGCTGGAGAACGATGTAGATTACAAACACTATAATCAACTTCAAGCTACTATCAATAGAATGAACCATGACTATCAATGGAGAGTTCACATCAAAGAACAACAAGGAGAGGAACTAGAAGGACCCAACCACACTTGGGTCAACATGCTTAGAAGCAGTAGGTTAGTGTGGCACTAGTAGCCCTTACCAAGAATGCAAACCCTAATGCATGTAAGACCACTTGAATCGCCAAGAGTGGAACCAACCCGAGTCACCCCAACAGTTGTGCCAAGAGACTCTAGTACCGATCAGTGCCGGCTCCAAGAACAAGCCACAAAGGCAAATTATTTAGGCCGCCAAATTTGGGGGCCCGATTTTTCAATAATTACTAATATTAGGAACTATGTTTATTGGTGGTTTTTTTTAATTATAGATTTTAACAAATGATTATTTAAATTAAATTTAGATTAAAAAGGAATTATAATTTGTGGGTATATAAATGAGGTGCATTATGAGGTAAATGAGGTAATAAAATCAACACATTTACCTTAGTATGTGAATGTAGACTTCATTTTGGATTATATTTGACTTACTCAATTAGATATATAACCCAAATTCTGCTTTTCTGTTTAATTTTTTCTCACAAAACAAAGTTTACTTTACTCCGTTTCCCTATTTCTTCAAAGAAAATTATTATTTTGTCAAAACTCGAAGCCTGAGGTGTGAATATATTGCATATTATTTTTATTCATTCCGAAAGCACAATAAGAAAATTGAAGCAGCGAATTATCAACATCTAGAACAGGTTCTATTGTTTTATCTTTTATTATTTTTATCTAAATTTTGAATATTCAATAAAACATAATAGCCATTCAAGTATTATTGTCTTAAACTTATTCTTATCGGTGCTTTATGGTGGTGCAGCTATCTCTCGGGTCCCGAATGCAGTCCCCCGACTCAAGGAATGGTCAAGGGAATCATGTCACAAAAGCCATATTTTGAGTGCACATGGCGCGAACTCTCGAAGGACCATTGGGAAGCCCTTTCCCATGGAGATATTTCTCTCCCGAGTGAGTAATATTCAGGTTCCTTTTGTGTTGCTAAGTTCTCACCTGTTTCATTTCCTTTTGCAGGTTTGTCCAAGGACATCATACTGAGGCCTCCAATCGGTGGTAAGGATTTTCCCTCTGAGTCCCCTACTCCGAGACAGGGTGATGAGAAGAAGAGGAAAAGGGTTCCAAGTTCTCCAATCTCAAAAAAGAAGAAACCAAGGAAAAGGATGGTGCCCAAATCCAAAGAAAGCACCAGCACCCGAGCACGATCATCAGACTCACTCTACTGGCTAAGGGACGATTCCAAGAAGAAGATGATCTTGATATGGTATCCTGAGAGACATCGCAGCTTGAGGGGTGAGAGGCATCCGAATTAGAGAGAGGCAAAACAGAATTGCCTCAATATAGGAAGGCCAATGAGGAGGCCGCGGCTGAAGCATCTAAACCAGAGAGAGGTGAGGTTGTTTTTTCTTAAGTTAGGAAGGACGACAAGGAGGATATAGCTGGGGTTTCCCAGGCAGTGGGCAACGCCCCGAAGAATGCACTCGGTGTGATAGACCTCTTCGAGTTGCCTTCGTTCACTGAGCCCATATATAACGAGGTTCAGATGTTGAAAGAACGTCCTAACGAGGTGGCCTAGGGAGCGATAAACCATTTACACAGCTTTTTTGATGGTGTAGATTCTACCGCCATGGAGGACATCACCGGATTGGGTGACTTAGAGGTGACAAAGAAGAACCCTTTTTTAGGAACGAACGGTCCTTCCTCATGTTCGATACTAGTCAGCCAATTCCCAGCGTGAATCCATACTGGAAGCGATCGATCCATCTCTCTATTCCCGAGGATGACTGGGTCCTCTCTGCCCCTGTAGGGATGGCCAGTTACCTTCGATGACTGGTGGCCAAGGAAGACCAATCTAGGATGAACGAGGTGGATGTGCCCTACATGTTCAACGTAGCACAACATGCGTTAAACAGGGTAACTTCAGATGCCTTTTGATGACTTCTAATTCATACTTAGATTAATTTGTAGGTAGTCATAACTTTCCTATTTCTTTATGTTTGTAGGCCTTAGTGCTTCATCATGAGACTTTTCTTCGATATTGGGAAAAGCTTAACCAGTATGAGGATAAGATTTGAGGGCTCACTGAGAAGAGATATGCTTACAAATTTCTCAGTAAGCAACATGAGGGGGAGGTCAAGAGCCTCCGAGCTGAGCTATAGGTGGCTCAGAATAAGCATGCTGACCTGGTGGAAAAGGTAAAAGTCTTTAGGTTAGTGACGATGAGCTACACTCGGTGACTAACGCTCCAAATTCGGAGGTCCAGAAGAATCTTGATCGAATCGACCAGCTTCGGGCAGAGATGGATGTGATAAAGGTCAAGGCCGAAGAATAGAAAAGCAAAATAGATCGTTTGGCATCGAAAAAGGAAATTACCTGGGCGCAATTGGATTTGGCTGAGGTCCAACTTCGAGCGGAAAATAAGAAGGTTGTAGTTCAAGCCAAAAAGATTGAGGAGCTCCAGTCTCAGCTAAGTTCAGCCGCTTTTGATTGAGAATATCTAACCAAGGAGCTAGAAACAGCCGTGGTGGTTAAAGCCGATGCCTACGAGATGGAGGCCCATTATAAATCCAATGCTGAGGTGGCCCAGGATCGAGCGAAAGAAGTTTAGCATGTGAACTGGCAATCCCGAAGGGAGGCCCTTGAGGAAATTCATGCTTGGGGTTTTGACTTGTCAGCTGAAATTGAGAATGCTAAGGGGATCGAAGCCAAGTCCAAGAAGTTGGCCTATCTGGAGAACGATGAAGGCTCTGAGAGTTTGAGCGGTTCCGAGGGTGGAGGAGACCCCGAAGCTCCTGGCGATGAGACGGGCTCCGGTGAAGACCATGCCGTTTAAATGCCTTGTACATTTTTTCTTTGTTTTTTATATTTTTGTACTTGCATATTTTTCTTTTCGTTGAGGCTGTTTGGAATTTGTAAGAATTTGTATCGAGGCCATCTGGACCTTGTAAAAAATCTTTTGATATGTTTATAAAGCTTTTTCCCTTCAGCAATTTTTGAGGTTTTTCTTTGTTTTTTTATTTATATTTGCAAAGGTTGAGATGCGTTGGCATGGGTTAGTTATGCAATGTTCGTAGGTTAGAATAGGATTTTCCTACAACATTATTTTATTTGAGGCAACGTGGGGATTTGGTATGACCGAAAGTTTTTCCCCAAAGTTCTTATGATTTTTTGGGTTATGGCTTGCCGAGGGTTGGCTTTTGAAACCAGTTAAAATTTTTTGAAGGCCTTGCTTTTTGTTATGGGTCTTGGACGCCTCACAGCCATTTTAATATGGCATATTTAGTTTAATTCTGCCTAGTGGCTTGTTACCCTGAGTTATCTGGGCTCACCTAAGATAACAATCCCCAAATATGGATAGCCGTAGCCTTTAAATTCGAGCATTGCCTATTAGGTCTTGTACCCCCGAGCTCCGATAGCCCGGACCATCCAAGTTTGTCTTTGGAGGACAACCCCCAAGTAAAAATGATTATTTGAACTTGGATTAAGGTGGCCCTTGTGCTCGATACCTTTAGGGGATCAGAGGTAGGAAATTCCTAAAGAAATGCAAAAAGAAAATTTTTACGGGACAAGATATTTATCCGCAAGGTAGAGACTTCTTTTTATTCTCGTGCGTAATAGTTAGACATGTGTACAAGATTTATGCCGAGATCGAGTAGTCTACGCGAGCATGGTTCATCTGAACTTTTGGCCCTTAAAATAAATACTATCGAATGATCCGAGACCATTCAATCATGAAGTTTCTTTCCTAGCTAAAGTCGATATTTGAGGGTAATGCCTCCCAATATTCGAGGTTTATTATAAAGAGAAGCCTCTAATACTATTGATGCAATCTTGACACTAATTCGTGACCGATATTTTATTCTAAGTTAGCATGATCTATGGTTGCTTCGTTAAAAACCTTGCAGGAAAACCCATCCAGGACAAAACCGGTTCAAGGAAAACAGTGCAACACGTGCATTCAGACCTAAAAATTTATACCATTTCTTATTGGTTACCTGCAAGCATTAAGAAATGAATAGGGTCGTATCTTAGCAGTAATATCATTTCAAGTCAGTTATATTCTAGTTATTCGGTAGTTACTCGCCGTTCATTGTTCCGAGTTTGTATGATCCATTTCCAGTTATCTCGATAATTTGGTATGGTCCTTCCTAGTTCGGCCCTAACTTCTCTTCGTTCGGGTTTCAGGTTCTTAGTGTGACCTTCCTCAAAACTAAGTCCCTGACATTGAAGTGTCTAGGATTGGCCCTTCGATTGTAGTATCTCTTGATCCGCTATTTTTGGGCGGCCAACCGCATAAGGGCGGCTTCATGTCTTTCATCTAATACCTCTAGGCTTGTATTCATGGCCTCATCATTTGATTCCTTAGTTGTGTATCTGAACCCGAGACTTGGTTCTCTGAGTTTGAGAGGTATTAGAGCTTCAGCGCCGTAAACCAGCGAGAACAGGTGGCCCCAGTAATGGACTTCGAGGTCGTACGGTATGCCCATAGGATTTCAAGCAGAATTTCCTTCCATTTTCCTTTGGCATCAGTTAACCTCTTTTTTAGGTTTGAAGTATGGTCTTGTTGGTCAATTTTTCTTGTCTGTTCCTACTTGGGTAGTAGGGTGTTGATATGATCCTTTTGATCTTATGATCTTCAAAAAACTTGCTTAATTTGCTACCGATGAATTGTTTCCTGTTGTTGCACATGATCTCGGCCGGCATTCTAAACCGACATATGATGTGGTCCCAAATGAAATCAATGACTTCCTTCTCCCTGACCTTCTCCTATGCCTGGGCTTCCACCCACTTAGAGAAATAGTTAGTCATAAACAATATAAATTGAGCCTTACCGACTGTCAATGAAAATGGGCCAATGATGTCCATTCTGCACTTTATGAACTACAATGGTGACCAAACCATATACAACAGCTCCCCGGTTTGATTAATCATCAGAGCGTGTCTTTGGAATTCATCACATTTTCGTACGAACTCCTTTACATCCTTTTCCATGTTGATCTAGTCATAGCCATCTCCGATTACCTTTCGAACTAATGATTCAGTGCCTGAATGACTTCCGCGAGTGCCCTCGTGAACTTCCCTCAGAACGTATTTAGTATCTTACATATCTCTAGTGGGCCACCGAACGCTGTTCTAACAAGGTTTCATCTTCGGACAAGCTAAATCGGGCTGTCTTCATGCACAAGGCCCTCGATTCTTTTGGATCCGAGGTCAGGTTTTTGGTCTTTAGATATTCTATATATTTTTTCCTCCAATCCTAAGTTAGGCTTGTAGAGTTTATCTCGGTGTGACCCTCATCCACTACCAATCTTATGAGTTGTACGACTGCCCCTGAGTTGAGCTCGTCATCCTCGACCGACGACCCTAAGTTAGCAAGGGCATCGACCTTGCTATTTTGATCCCGAGGTACGTGTTGCAAAGTCCAATCCTTGAATCGATGTAATGTTACATGCAACTTATCCAAGTACCTTTGCATTCATTTTTCTCTAACCTCGAATGTCCCTTTTACTTGGTTCACCATAAGGAGGGAATCACACTTAGCTTCGATCACCTCCGGTCCCACGCTTTAGGCTAGTTCGAGACCTATAATCATGGCCTCATATTCGGCCTCGTTTGTTATTCAATTTCTCGGTCCTAATAGATTTTCTAAATACATCGTTTGTTGGTAGCTTTAATACGATTCCAAGACCAGTCATTTTTGGGTTTGAGGCACCATCTGCAAAGAGGCTCCAGATTCCTGAAGACGTCCCCGACTTTACCAACTACTCTCTTTCGACCTCGAGTATTAGGGCCGGTGTAAAGTCGACCTCAAAATCTGCCAAAATTTGAGATTTAATGGCTGTCGAGGTTTGATATTCAATATCGTACCAGCTGATTTCCACTGCCTATTTGGCCAATTGCCTCGAGAGTCTGGGTTTATGCATTATATTCTGCAATGTGTAAGTAGTCACAACACATATAGGATGACGCTAAAAATATGATTTCAGTTTCCTAGAGGCGCATAGAAAAGTGAGTGCCAACCTTTCTAGGTGAGGGTACCTAGTTTCAGCCTCACCTAGAGTCCTGCTAACATAGTAAATTGGGAATTAGATACCTTGATCTTCCCAGACCAGGACTCCACTTGCCCCTATCTTCGATACTGCCAAGTACAAGTATAATTGTCCGCCTGCCTTCGACATGTGAAGCAGTGACGGGATCGATAGATATCACTTGAGTTCCTCCAAGGCCCATTGGAATTTCAGGGTCCCCGAGAAGTCATTCTTCTTCTTCTTCTTCTTCTTCTTCTTTTTCTTCTTTAGTAGCGAGAAGAATCAGTGGCTCTTATTAGAGGACCTCGAGATGACTCTCCCTAAGGCAGCTATGCGTCCGATTAATCTTTGCACAACCTTCACGTTATCCACAATCATGATATCTTTGATGGATTTGATCTTGTTGGGGTAGATCTCAATTCCCCAATTGGATTACCATGAATACTAGGAATTTACCTGATCCGACTCCAAACATACATTTCTCCGGGTTCAGCTTCATATTGTACTTCTTCAAAATACTGAAGGTTTCTTGTAAATGTTTTAAATGGTCCTATGCTCGCAAGGACTTAACCAACATATCCTTAATGTAAACCTCCATTGATTTTCCTTTTTATTCCTCAAACATCTGATTTACTAGGCATTGATAAGTGGCACCAACGTTTTAATCCAAATGGAATCACGTTATAGCAGTATGTACCGTACTTAGTGGTGAAGGAGGTTTTTTCTTGATCATCCGGGTCCATCTATATTTGGTTATACCCAGAGTAGGCATCGAGAAAACCAAGGATCTCGTGGATGATTGTGGCATCGATGTGATCGATGTTGGTCAAAGAGAAAGAGTCATAGGGACATGCCTTATTCAAATCCTTGTAGTCTAAACATATTCTTAATTTATTCCCCTTTTTAGGGACTACCACTATGCTTGATAACCAATCCAGGTATTTGACCTTCCGAATGGACCATATTTTAAGGAATTTAGATACCTCATCCTCGATAAAAGCATGTTTGACCTCGGACTTGGGTATCCTCTTCTGATTGACCAAGTAGAATTTTGGGTATAAGCTTAGCTTGTGAGTGGTTATCTCTGGTGGGATCCCTATCATATCAAGGTGGGACCAAGAGAAAAAATCTATGTTAGTTATAAGAAATTGAATGAGTTTTTTTTGAACTGGGGACTTAACCCCGTGCCCAGGTATAACTTTCGATCGGGTAGATCCTTGATCAGTATAAACTATTCCAGCTTCTTGACCATTGATTTTGTGGTGTCAAAATCATCAGGGGACTATAAAATATCTAGGAACCCCATAATCATCGTTTTCATCAGTCCCCTATTTATCCAGTTGGGTCGTGGCTGGTGTCGGTAATTGCTATTTAGCTTCTTGATTTGTGACCGAACTTTATTCCTTTGACGTTAAAAGTGTAAATATCGGAATCAACTCTTCGAGTGCAAACATTTCCTTTGCCGCTTAATATTCTCCGTAGATCATTTTAATCCCTCCTGGTGTCGGGAATTTTAACACTTGGTGAAGAGTCGAGGGCACTTCCCTCATTTTGTGCATCTATGGCCTCCCTAACAGAGCATTGTACCTCATGTCTCTTTCAATCACATAAAACTTGGCATCCTGAATATTTTTGACAGCATTCACTGGTAATGTTATCTCCCCCTTGGTGGTTTCACATGCCATGTTGAATTCGTTTAGAACTCAGACTGCAGGCACGATTTGATCTTGTAGACTGAGCTGCTCTACGACTCTCGATCAGATGATGTTGGCCGAGCTACCTGGATCAATTAACACACGCTTAACTCAAGATTTCTTTATGAGCACAGATATTACCAGTGCATCATTATGGGACCGCATGATCCCTTCTGCGTCCTCGTCATTAAAAGATAAGGTTCTTTTTTATATGTAATCCCGAGTATGTTTTTTCCTTGTGATGGATACTTTTAGCGCTTCAATATCGTCCCTTGAGGGACATCGACCCCATAGATGATCATATTAATGATGTGCTGAGGTTCTTCTTGTTTGGTTAATTTACTAGAATCCCTATTTTTGAAATGATTCTTGGCTTGCCCGCTAAGGAATTCTCGAAAGTTCCCTTTGTTGAATAACCTGGCTACTTTCTCTCTCAACTTTTAGGAATCCTTTGTTTTGTGGCCATGAGTGCTATGATATTGGCACATCTAATTAGGATCCCTTTGGGCTAGATCACATTTCAGAGGTCGAAGCCATTTGGTGTCCTTGATACATTCGATAGCTAATACAATGGCAGCAACATCGACATTAAAGTTGTGCTTGATAACCTCAACACTTCTTTAGGCCCGATAGGCCTGTCGAAACTGTTCTTGATCATAGGTCCCTGGCTTCTTTGGCCTCGATCATTTCTTCTTTCATTTAGCATAGAATTCTATCGGGACCTACTGCTTCATTGTTCCCCATTGTTCGGCTGATACTGATTCTTTGTTTGACCTTGGTTTACGGTCAATACCTCTATTGACCCTGTCGATGGATCTAACAGGATAAGTGGAGCCGGAAGGTGCCCCAAATTGATCATCCTCAACTCTGATTTTTGATTGATACTGATTATGGATACCGACCCAAGTAGCAGCCAGACATTCTATCAAATTTTGCTTTAACTGATATGAAGAAGCCACCGAGCTTCAAATACTGAGTCCTTGGGTGAAAGCTTGAACGACCCAATCATCAGCGGCCGGTGACAGATCCATATGTTCCATTTGAAACAGGGACACAAACTACCTAAGCATCATTATCCTTCTATTTTTCTTTGAAAAGGCCCGACTTCCTGGTCTCAACCTTGATAGCCCTGGCATGTGCTATCACGAAAGAGTCTACTAGCATAGCAAATGAGTCAGCAAAATTAGAGGGTAAGATGTGATACCATAACATAACCCCCTTTGATAGGGTTTCTCTGAGTTTCTTCAACAAGACAGACTCGATATCGTTATCCTCCAAGTAGCTCCCTTTGATAGTGTATGTGTAGGAGGTAACATACTCATTTGGGTCAGTCATTCCGTTGGACTTAGTAATCTTGGGAATGCGGAAATTCTTAGGGATCGGCTTTGGAGCCGCGCTTGGAGGAAAAGGATTTTGCACAAACTTCTTGGAGTCCAGACCCTTCAATATCAGTGGTTCTCCTCGGATTTGATCAACCTTGGAATTGTAGGTTTCCACTTTCTTGTGATTTGCTTCGATTTTCTTCTCCCCCGATTCTATCCATTGTTAATTATTCAAGCATCTTCATGATCTCTGGGTTGGTCCGTGACTCCTTTCATTTGATGTCCGGGGTCGGTTCATCTCTGTGGATGACTTCCCCTGATGGTTTGGGCTCAATCCTACTCGAGCTGCGGCTTTGGTTCTGGAGTTTGGCTATTGCTGCCTATTGAGCATGTAATATTTTGAAGATCAATCGCAAGTTGATTCCAGCATATTTGCCACCATGTGTTCTTTTTGCAACCGATCAAACATCTCTACAGATGTTGTCTTTAGGGTCGGTGCGTAAATTTGTGTTGATGCCTCATGTGAGCTAACATCGATCGGGTCTAGAACCAGGACTCCACTGAGGTCGACTGGAGGTACCTCATTTTCGGTTGCTACATTGTCTTTTTGCCATGGTGGCCGGACTCATTGTCAAAATGTAGGGGTGCTAGTTGTAAGTTTAATATTTTGAGCTTTAACATGAATTTAGTGGCACTTCAAAGAACAAGTGTAAAGTAGTGTGTGCTATCAAAATTTAAATCAAATAATCCACTATTATCCTTAGTCCCATGATGGGCGCCAAACTGTTTGCCCTCAAAATCGGATAACAATTGAATTAATAAGTGGTTTTAAGGATATGTGGATTTAATTGACATAAAGCGATAAATTAAATTGGAATTCAAATGAAAAATGATAAAGTAAATTCAAACCACACAAATTGAACATGTATAGCCTTGGGAGGTTAGCCACCCTCCAACTGAGTGCACTTCTATGGGTATAAAGACACAACTTAAATAATAGCTTAAAGAGAAAAATAATGTATTGCATTGGAATGCGTGTTACAATGTGTTTTATAAGTAACCAGACCCTGTTTATATAGTAAGGGAGTCCTACTTTAGGTACAATTCTATAAAAGGTAAAAATCTCTTGATTTGTTGAATTGCTAGTTCCTTATTGATATGTGCCATGATTCCGGCCGTGATATCCGACCAATCACGGATATTTTGGTCTTCCATTATTTCGATTTTCTGTTGGTTACGCTAACAATGTTTCCTTGAGCTCGTTCAGAGTCAAGGTCGATTTTGGGATCACAGACTTGATGTTTTAGAAGACAGTCATTCTGACCTTGGGTTCTGGTTTGGTGGGCCTCGGGGTCGATTTGCACTACTCGAAACCTTCGTAAACTCATTATCAGTTTCTATCGTAGTGGAGGTTGCTGTGAGGAGATCCTTGTGCCAGTCCCTCGAGTTTCGAGCCAGATATACTATATCTTAGACGAGCCCAATTTTTATTGTATAAAATGATACTACTATTATAGGTTCTACATAATTGACCGCTTTGGCTTTTGCAAATAAGTCGAAAGAAAAATGTTTGGAGGGCCCAAGGAGGTTGAAAGACGACCTATAGGAATTCTCTCTAAAGACTTAGAGCGATGTGCTATAACAGTATTGTAACAACCCGACTGGTCATTTTGAGATTTATAGCTCTGATCCCCTATTTAGTGCTTCACCCGTATCTCTTTCTTCTTACGTGACTTGCCGGGAGGTGTTGGTTGTGGGTTTTGAGTGTTTTTGGACACTTAGTCCGTAAACGGATGCTTAAGTCTTAGGATTTTGACAATTAGATTAGTCTATTATAGTTGTATTTATGATATGTAATTACTTTTGGCTAGATTTGGGCCATTCGGAGTCAGATATTCGTGGGAAAGGCATTTTTACGGATTGATTTGAGCTTGGTTCGATGTAAGTGCTCGCCTAACCTTGTGTAGGGGAAATCCCCTTAGGATTTGGTGTTGTTGTGATATGTGAGTGCCGTGTACGTGAGGTGACGAGTGTGTATACGGTCTATTTATTGAAAACCTAATTTTTACTGAGTAATAACCTATTTTCATCTTATTTGAGTATACTAGCATGTGTAGTTATCCTGTTAGCCTAGAATAAGATGTCTACGTGTCTTAATTGCTTATCTGAACTCTTTGCAGCATGTTTAGCATATTCCTGCTTCTTTTCTTGACTTGTACTTAGTCTAAATTGTAGGTTTTCTTGTTGTAACTATTATCTTCATTTTGTTTGAGTTGCGTATTTACATTAGGACTATGGGATGGTATCCCGGGAGATCCCCCTGCATATTTACTTTTCAGACTACGAGCCGATATCTCGGAAGCTCTCCTTGCACATTTACTTTTGAGACTACGAGGGTGTACCTCGGAAGTTCTCCCTACTTAGTTATTTTGGGACCATGAGACGGTATATGGTAGTTACCCTTCTATTTAACCTATGTGTTGTACTATTATTTTGTTACATTTTCTTTTGTTAAATTCTAGCCTAATATTATATTATATTCTCTGGCCTTATGTTTTATATACCAGTGGGCCTTACCCGACCTCGTCACTACTCGACCGAGATTAGTCTTGGAACTTACTGGGTAACATTGTGGTGTATTCATACTAATCTTTTTCACATGTTTACGTGTGCAGATCCGGGTACATCGTTCCAGCCTCACTATTAGTTTTGCACCAGCTGATAAATAGGGATTTTGACTACTTCTTCGCACTCTTTTACTTACGTCTTAGCTCAAAATTGCTTAAAGGTATTCTCGAAAACTGATAAAATGTGCTTTCTTGAAGGAGTATTGGAATATAAGGCAAAGAAATGAAAATTAACTCAAGAAGGAGTAATTTTGGACAAGGACTAAAACAAAGCAAAAATAGCAAAGTGAGTACGACACAATATTGATTGCGGCGCAAACCATGAAGAACCTCTGATAGATTTCCTTTGCAAAGTGTCGATCGCACGATTATTATGTGATCGCAGAAGATAAGGTTCAGATAGATGGGAGTCTGGATCCATGAAGAAGTGCGGACCGCTCAATTATTATGCGGCCGCATAATTCAAAAGTGCGCCCGCACTCAGAAACGTGCAGTCCGCAAAAGTCTCTCATGTCAAGATCAAGTTCATGAGTGCAGTCAGACCCACAAATGTGCGGTCCGTAGAATTTAAAGAAGTGTGTCTGCAACCCAAAATTGTGTGGCCGTAGAAGTCCATCCTGTCAAGCTAGCTTCAAAGTGCGGACCACATACAGAATTATGCAGCCGCAGAACCTCCGCACGAGCAATTTTGTCCGATAAGTTCAGTTGTATATAAATAGTCTTTTTTTGTCAAAATTAGGTCAAGTTTGAACACTGGAAAATATATAGCCATTTTTCCTTTACTTCTTTGGGTAACTATTTTAGCATTGAATTTTCTTCCATTTATCATCTATTATGAGTTTAATCTTATTTTGTTGTTTAGTTCTTCAATTTTCTCTATGAATAGCTAATTTCTTAGCTAGGGTTGTGACCCAACCCTAGTATGGGTACCTAATGGGTGTTTAATTTAGGGCTTGCTTGTGATTGGGTGAGTGATATTTAGCCTAGTTCTTTCTTAAAATAAAGAATTAATAGTTGCAAACATTGATTCATGCCAAATTAACTTGGTCTCTACTTGAGAAAGAGAGACTAAGTCTAGAAAAACTTGGCTAACAAGGAATTGGGGTGTACTCAAGAAATTGATAGCCCTAATTAAAGGGTGAATCTAGAGATAGTAAGACCCTACTTGAGCATCTATCACTTGTTTTGTGAATTACCCATTTGGACTTGAGACAGCCAAATTGGGCAAAACAACTCTAACTACCGAGAGGTATCGAGTGGGTAATTGCGTGTGCTTTCTATATTACACCCCACCAATGAAACCTACCCTAAAGCCCACAATCCGTTAGGTAACCACCTAGGTGGAAGTCATAACCCTAGATCTTTTGTAATCTTGAAGAAAACAACATAAAAAAAATATCGTTCTCTAGCTTTTCATTTGCAAACATTTGCATAAAAATTTGAAGTAGAAAGAAACAACCAAACATATGGAAGTGCAGTTTGTGCACATCATACACTTAGTCTAGATATATACCTAATCCAATATAAGCTCTCTATGGAATCGACCCCGACTTACATTGGGTAATTATAATTACATCGATAACTTCACAATCCCAATCAATGGTGTGAATTTGGGCGACATCAATTTTTGGCGACGTTGCCTAAAAGCTAAAAATGGATTTAGCTATATATTAGGTTTTGTGTTTGATTTGTCTTCCTTTCCTTCCGAGTTACTAATACCTTTGTGAAATAATTGTAGGTGATACAATGACTCTCAACAACAATGATCCTCTTGTAAAGATACCATTGGGGGATAACGGGGATGATGACCAAGTTGAAGAGGTTCCTCTTCAACCTCAAGCAAATAGACGAGGCAGATCGTCTGAAGTCCAACCCCACCTCCACTAAGAGTGGCTGCACACCAGGTGTTGCCGAACGAAGGATGTGCAAGTGCCATAGTCCCGCGCTGCATTAGGGCGGGAAACTTTGAAATCATAAATATTTTTCTTACACTATTAGAACAACGAGGATTCTTCACCGGGGCTTTGAGTCAAAATGTATACAAGCACTTGAAAAGGTTTGTTGTCACTTGCTGGGGGAGAAAAAAAACCAACATCTCCGAGGATGCCTTACGGTTGAGGATATTCCCTTTCTCTCTATGGGGGAAGGCCTTGGATTGGTTAGAGAGGTTGCCAAATCATTCTATCCATACATGGGATAAATTGGCCGAGAAATTTATTGCCAAGTTCGTTTCTCCCGGGCATATGGAAACTCTTAGGGATGAGATTCTAGCTTTCAAACAAGAATCCAACGAGCCTTTGCATGAGATATGGTAGAGGTACCAAATAATGGTCAAAAAGTGCCACAATAATGATATGACGGAGGCTATGATTGAACAAACTTTCTATAGGCGGATCAACACTACCAATCAATGAGTTGTCAGCAAACTTGCCAATGGAAATTTCATGACAATTCCATATGCGCAAGCTTGTGATATATTAGACGAAATGGCAGACACTTCATTGGCATGGAAAAATAGAGCAAATATTCCTCAACGTGATCCAAATATGATTGACCTACACAAAGAATTACATGATCATGGGAAAGCAATTACTGAGTTGACCACCACAATGAATCAATTATCCAAAGATCAAATTTAACAAGTGCAAGGTTCTAAGTAAGTAAATGCAATGGAAGGAGTTAATATAATGATAAACAAGATGAGGCAAAAAGGGTCTTCAAGTGCAAAACCGTGTTGAAAATTATGTGCAAGATGGCAGTGGATTTGATCAAGAGGGACAATATAATGAACAATAGGAGGAAGTAAAATATGTGAACAACCATAATAAGGGCAAAGAAACAACAATCGAGGCTCGAATCAACAACAATGGCGATCACAAGGAAATCAAGGAAATTGGAATTCAAAGAAACAAGGTAATTGGAAAAGTGGAAAGGGTAAGGGCAATGGAACAATCAAAACAATAAATAGAATTGGAACAATCAAAATAGCCAAGGCCATTAGAGTGGCAATAACTAAGGCTATTGGGGAGGCAACGACCAAGAAGGGTGGAAGAACAACAATAACTAGGGGTCGGGTTTTCAAAGGTCCCCGATGTTGAACAACCACGAAACCCACCTCCTTTTCCTTCTCAAGGTCCGAGCTCATCCAACAACGAGATGGGTCAAATTGAGAACATGTTTAGACAAATGATGGAGAATAATGGCTACTCCGATGCTCAATTATCCTCTCACAACACATCAATTTGCAATTTGGAAGCTCAATTAAGCCAAATCTCGCAAGCTTTGAACACTCGTCCTAAGGGGGCACTACCAAGTGATACTGTGGTGAACACGATGGGTAGGAATAACAAGGTACATACTATGGCCATGACTACAAGAATTGAAAAATGTGGAGATGCAACTACCTCAAATCAAAATAAAACTGTGGATGATGAGCAATTGGAACAGGAAGATGAGTTGCTAAGTCATGAAGTGCAAGCAAATGAATTGATATTGAAGACAATGTGAAGAAGACTCAAGAAGAAGTGAACCCGTCTAGGGAGCACATTGTTGACATATCGAAACCAGTAATGCCAAAGACTAAAGCACCAATGACAAGGCCTCCTCCTCCATACCCTCAAAGGTTTCCAAGCAAAATAGCAAGTACCAATAGTTTATTGACATGATAAAAAATTTGTCTATTATTATACCATTGGTTGAGACCTTGGAGAAAATTCTGGTTTATGAAAAGTTCATGAAAGACTTGGTGACAAAGAAGAGGTCGATGAATTGTGTGACTATAAATATGGCACATCAAGTGAGTGAAATTGTGCACTCAATGGCTCCTAAATTGGATCCAGTCGCTTTCATAATCCCGTGTACAATTGGAAGCGCTGACTTTGCCAAAGCTCTTTGATATCTTAGGGAGAGTATCAACTTGATGCCCTATTCGATATTTGAAACTTTGGGAATTAGGCCACAAGGACCCACATCTATGAGGTTCCAAATGGCAGATCGTACTATGAAGAGACCATTGGGTATTATTGATGATGTGTTAGTTCGTGTTAATAAGTTTATCCTCCAGGCGGATTTTGTGATTCTTGATTGTGAAGTGGACTATGAGGAGCATATTATTTTGGGTAGAACTTTCCTTTCTATGACGAAGCCTCTTGCTGATGTGGAAGATAGTGAGATCACCTTCTGGGTGGATGATGAAAAGGTGGTCTTCCATGTGTGCTATGAGGCAATCAAATAGCAATGACGTTTGTTCTTCTGTGGACTTGGTGACCAATGTGATTATTGATGATACTAGTGCCACAATTACTATTGAGGATACTTTGGAGGTCGTTTTGCTCAACTTTGATGATGATGAGGAGAAGGATGGCTATGTGGAATGTGTGAATGCTTTGCAAGGAATGGGTCATACAGTTATGAACCCCGCAAGTTATCCTTGGATCTTGAAAACTGAAAAACTCCAACAAAGCCCTCAACCAAAGAGCCTCCCAACTTGGAGTTCAAGCCATTGCTTCCACATCTCAGGTATGAATTCCTTGCCCTTGTTCTAATTTACTAGTTATTCTTTCCTTTTGTTTGACTAACGTGCAGGTAGACTCCACATTGGTAGTGCTACAGAAGAGGAAGAAAACTATAGGATGGACATTGGCGGATATTCAGGGAATAATCCCCGCCTTTTGCATGCAAAAGATTCTTTTAGAATAGGGTGACAAATACGTCATTGAACATCAAAGAAGGCTAAATAAAAAATGTAAGAGGTGGTCAAAAGGATATCATAAAGTTGTTGGATGCCGAGGTTGTTTACCCTATTTCCTATAGTTCATGGACTTCTCCGGTGCAATGTGTCCCAAAGAAAGGGTGCATGACTGTGGTTACCAATGACAATACGAGTTGTTTCCTACAAGAACGCTGATCGGGTGGAGAGTGTGTATGGACTACCGCACGCTCAACAAAGACACAAGGAAAGATCATTTCCACTTCCCTTCCTTGGTCAAATGCTTGATAGTTTGGCCGACCGTGCTTTCTATTATTTCTTAGATAGGTATTGCGACTACAATCAAATTCTTATTGCTTCGGAGGATCAAGAAAAGACTACTTTCACATGTCCCTATGGTATTTTTGCATTCTCGCGGATGATATTGGGGTTATGTAATGCACCGGTGACTTTTCAATGCTATATGATGGCTATCTTCACTGAGATGGTGGAGGATTTTATTGAGGTCTTCATGGATGACTTTTCTGTGGTCGGGAATTCTTTTGATGATCTCCTGAAAAATTTGGATAAAGTCTTAGCAAGATGTGAAGAAACGAACTTGGTATTGAATTGGTAGAAATGTCACGTCATGGTCGAGGAAAACATTGTCCTTGGCCATAAAATTTCTAAGAATGGTATTGAGGTTGACAAGGTCAAAGAGGTGATTTCTAAACTCCCACCCCTACATCCGTGAAGGGAGTGAGGAGCTTCTTGGGTCATGCAGGGTTTTACCGCTGATTCATTAAGGATTTTTCCAAAGTGGTAAACCTCTTGTGTAAGCTTTTGGATAAGGATTCCAAGTTCCATTTCAATGAGGATTGGATGAAGGCATTCGAATTGCTTAAGTTCAAGTTGACTATTATTCCTATTATTACCTGATGTGGCGGTTAGAGCATTTGTGGGGAAATGAATCAACAAACTCTTCCATCCGGTATACTATGCTAGTAGGACCATGAGTTATGCCCACATCAATTATACGGTGACCGAAAAAGAGCTCCTTGCTATTATCTTTGCTATAGATAAGTTCCGCCCGTACTTGATGGGTATAAAGGTGATTGTCCACACCAATCATATGGCGTTTTGGTACTTAATGATCAAGAAGGATTCAAAGGCGATATTAATACTGTGTGTGCTTCTATTGCAAGAGTTCGATCTATAGATCCAAGATCAAAAAGGTAGTGAAAATCAAGTGACGGACCACTTGTCTCGGTGGAGGAGGAGGGGAGGCCACATGATGGCCTTGAGATTAATGATTCCTTTCCCGACGAACAACTTTTAGCCATTTCAATGACTGAGATGCGATGATTCATCGAATTGGCAAATTATCTTGTGAGTGGAATTGTACCAAATGAGTTCTCTTTAAACCAAAGGTAGAAGCTTAAACGGGATTGCCTTGTCTATTATTAAGATGAACCATACCATTTCTAGATTTGTACCGATGGTGTGATTTGAGATCCATACTGGAGTATGAACAAGTGGGAATTCTTGAGCTTGCCACTCTTTAATGTATGGTGGTCACCATGGTAGAGCGAGAACGGTGAAAAAGGTGTTGAGTTGTGGATTCTATTGGCCTACTCTCTACAAGGATGATAGCGAGCTTGTCAAGCGTTGTGATGAATGCTAACGGTCGGTGGAATCTCAAAGAAAAATGAAATGCCTCTCACCACCATTTTGGAGATAGATATTTTCGATGTGTGGGGTAATGATTTCATGGGTCTGTTTGTTAGATTTTGTGGGAACACCTACATTCTAGTCACGGTTGATTATGTGTCTAAATAGGTTGAGGCTGTTGCCTTGCCCAACAATGAAGCGATGAGTGCAGTGGAATATTTGAAGAAGAACATGTTTACAAGATTTGGTACTCCAAAGGCTATCATAAGTGATGGGGGTTCACATTTTTGCAACAAGGCTTTGATACCTTACTCACAAAGTATGGTGTCACTCACAAAGTCTCAACCCCTATCATCCTCAAGCAAGCGGACAAGTGGAAGTCTCCAACCGGGAGATCAAGAGTATCTTGTCAAAGATAGTGAATGCCAACCAAACGGATTGGTCAAGAAAGCTTGATGATGCTCTTTGGGCTTATAGGACGGCTTACAAAACACCGATTGAGAAGCTTGTCACATTTCGGTGGAACTTGAACATAAGGCCATGTGGGCATTGAAGAAGTTGAACCTTGAGTAGGATGTCAACACGAACTTAAGGGTTGCACAATTGAATGAGCTAGATGAGTTTCGGTACCATGCCTACACAAGCTCATCTCTATACAAGGAGAAGATGTACCTCCATGACAAGTACATTCGAGACAAGGAGTTCAAATAAGGCGATCTTGTGTTATTATTCAACTCTCGGTTGTGGATGTTTCCACGAAAGTTGATGTCTAAATGGAGTGGCCCATTTGAGGTTGTGAATGTAACCCACTTTGGTCCATTCAATCTGAAAAATAAGAATGATGAAGTGTTTAGAGTCAATGGCTCCAGGTGATGCAGTATCTCAACAAAAGTTGATGATAGCCACATTGTGGTGGATCTTCATTTCAAATTATTGATAATTTGTGTCGTGCCGCAATGTTAAATCAGGCGCTTCTTGGGAGGCAACCCATGTTTCTTTTTACTTTTCTTGTTCTTCTTCTTTAGTTAGGTTTTATTTTGTGCTAACTAGTTTTGAAGTGTATGCAAGAATGAGTGTGATTTGTAGGGACGCTGCCAAAAAAATGGCTAAGTGTTGAAAAAAGAGCGGACCGCACAATCTTGATCGCCTTAGCAGAAAGAATTCTAGGGCCGCACAATTGGAAGCCAAAAATGCAACTTCTCTGAAGTCGGTGTGACAAAAAACATAGTCATTGTGCGGCCGCACTTGAAATTGTGTGGTCCATCAAGGTCCAGGTAAAAAGTGCGGACCTCACTAAAAATTGTGCGGCCGAACTCCGCTTAACTTTTGACCGAATTGGTCAACCTATAAATAGAACCTCAAAGCACTATTCACAATTTTACAAACACTGAGTTCTTGAGACCTAAGCAAGCACAGTGAATGACAAATTATTTCACATTCCTCATTCATTTCATTAGTGTAGATTCCTACCTGTATCATTCATCACTGGTATGTTCAATGCACTTTTAGATTTTTCATTTTTTCTTAGTTTTTGTTCTTTAGTAGTATAGTTATTTTTAGGCCTAGAATGTCAAATGTTATTCATGCATGCTTAAAGTTATGTGGGTAATATCATATGTGTTCAGTAGGGACTGGGTAGATCATTAATCATGTTTATTTGCAAATACCATGTCTAAATTGAGTAACAATTGCAACACATAAAGTTAGTGCTCTATAATTTAAAATTGTGCGGCCGTATTGGGCAGTCCGCAGATCTTGAGTAAGGGCAAAATGTAATGCATGAAAAGTGTGGACCGCACTCAAAATTGTGCAGACCATAAAAAAATTGAGTGGACATGGAAAAATGTGTGCGACCGCACTTTTGAAATATCAGAGAACCAGTAGTTTGAACCTGGGATTGTGTGGCCACACTCAAAATTGTGCAGTCTCATTTCAGAATGTGCGACCGCACTTTGAAATTGTGTCGTATGCACATGGCAGTCTGTGGCTGCACTCACTTTTATGCGGTCCGCATTGTCTCTTTTGAACACTGTTTTGAACTGTAACTGATTTATGTGCCTTGTATTGGAGACAATGGTTCGATCATGAGGTAAAGGAAATAGATCTAAAGGGAGAGGTTAACCCTCCCGAGGCTGAAGCAAAGGTACTTAACCTTTGGGAGTGTAGAAGAAAACATTAATCAAAAAGCAAACCACGGGGAGACGTAGGGTCAAACAACCATAAGAATCAAGCTCATACGTCCCATCTAGGGTAACTTTCGAAGGTCATTCAGTGGAGGAACACCCTGAGGCCCAATCCCAATCATCACAATTCTCTAGGAGATACCAACTCTGCGACAAACCCTTCACCAAATCAAGTCTTCTAAGGTTTCAGATGCCGATAGCCAGGGTTCAAAGCCCATCTCTACACACACTCCCCCGGCACCAGTTGCAGTAGATGATGATTATGATGTTCCTGAAGATGGTAGATGAGGTAACACTAGAGTGGGCGACTTAGAGAGGTCGAAGAAGAACGAGACATGGGAAGATAGATTTGTGAGCTTGACAACCTTAACAAGGTTCAGAAAATTGTTGTCCCATAGATCACTCACACTTGAGCAGCAATTCTTATTGAAGGATTTGGATAGAACAATCCAAATGTACTTAAACAGTTCAGGGATCACAAAGGGTGGATGTGGTTCACCTAGAGTATTGTGGATGCCAAGGAGAACTTGGTACATGAATTCTATGCTAATGTGGAACACATCAAGAAAGGTACCAAAGTGACCAAAGTGAGGAATTTGAAAGTTAAATTCGATCAAAGTTCTCTGGATACTTACTTGGGGTTCGAGGAGTTAGAGCCAGTCCAGTACATGGAGAAAATTTCTATGGGTGATGCAGCTCACCCTTAGCTAGCAGAGATCTTGGCAGCTTCAGGACCACGACCAATGTGGATCACAGAGGGTGAATTACACGTTCCACCCTCAATTTTGAAGCAAAAGGGTGGCAAACTTTTGTGTGCAGCCGGTTAGACCCGAGACGGAATGATAACAATATTCCACTCCCCATGCAGTTTTGGTGGCAACTATCATGGCCGGATACCCAATCAATATGGGTGACATGTCAGCAATTTTCCGAAAAGTTGAAAGCTTGTATCCGTATCCCAACAAAGTGAAAAAATACTTTACGGATGCAAATGTGGAGCCAAGGAGCTTTGATACAAAGGTGCGGCCCAACAAGACCTTCTCATGGTACTCTTTGCAGGGTCCGGGAAACCCAAAGTACAAGGGTAAGGCAACTGCTATCGGTCTCCAGTCTGATGAGCCGACGTTGGTGGTTACAAATTCAACTGCTGAGCCTTCTACAGCTCTTATGCCTTCTACAACTGCCATACCTTCCAAATCAGCTCGTTCTTCCATTGAGACAGCTAATGTGCCACCCTCTCCATCTTCTAGACCTTTTACATCATTACCGGTGCCTTCCTCATCCACATATCCACTTACTGCACTACGAGTCTCCTAGATATCGGCGAGTCTCAAAGACTGGATGTACCCAACGACTTCAAAGATGCTGACATATTAGTGTTGTTGTAGCATAGTCTTCTGCCCCTGTAACATCACAGGTAACTCTGTTAGTGGAGGAAAACATTGAAGAAGATCCTGGATAATCAAGACCATCATAGATATATTGGTAGCGCATAGGGGAGCTATTGAGGAGTTGGCAAAACAGGTGAAGAAGATACGAAAATCTCAAGCTTCATAGTCGCCAAGATAGCATTCTCTAGGGATATACCACTTTATTTACTTATGGAGATAGTTCCATCAATACAAGCATACCCAGCAGCACCATCAGCAGAGGCAGCAGTTGGCCAGTTTGAGGAGCCAGATCTTCCTGCCCACACTGCTAAGAAGGTGCTTCATATGTTCACCAACCCAGTTATTCCCCGATCGGAGGATGATGAGATCTAGTTGGAGGATCTAGAAAGGTGCTAATTATACCATGCACTTGGAGACCACATAGGGAGTTCTCTTCACCATCTACCCTTCCTTATTCTTATTTTTTGTTAAACATTGAGGACACTGCTTATTCTTATTCATGGGGGTGGTCGATTTTGGTCGGTTTGATATGACATTGGCCTATAATAGCTTTATTACTCATTTTCTTTTATCTTGATTCCCTCTTTCATTATGTATATGTTCCTCCCTCTTTTATGATGTATATGTTCTATTCCCCTTGCCGTGCATATTCATTTGTCTTAATTTCAATAGTTTATTTCATAGCTTCTTTAGTTTATTTTTCTTAGTAGTATAACTTCTTATTTACTTTAATAGCTTCTTTTTGATTTGGTAGCTTCTTTTTAATTTTAATTGAGAAATAATCCTTTGGTTTTCTTAATGCCACGGTTCTTTTCAAAGGTGGATTTTGTGTCAACCGGGTGGCTCTTCCCAGTGATGGGTGGCATGACAACCTTCGTAAGGGATTGAGTCCATTTTTGATGTTTAGGTAAAAACAATAGTACTAATGAATAAAAATGATCAAGCATGATTCGCATGGTACCAACACATTTACCTTCAGCCTTATCGTTAAAAACAAGTTCTTGGCAGGAAATAGCTCTAGTAGTGACCTTTTGACTCTTGTCTTGACTTAAACATTCATCGAGTGGTTTAGTTGAACCATTTGTGATTATCAATCTTAGCTAGGGTTGTTTTGGTCCCTCAACTCTGTTCTCTTTAGCAATCCAGCAACATGTGAGGTGATATATTTAGTTGCAAGTCGAAGTACCCGTGCTAATAGTCTAGAATTTGCCCCGAATGTTTTTCTAGGCAAAACTCTAAGTTTGGCTTGGCTTGAGAAATGATTGTAGGCTCTCCTTGATCCAATTTGAAATTTTCCATAGCCCACCAATGTGATATCCCTAGTCAATACATTTGAGCTTAATACCTTTTTCATTTGATAACCACGTTACAAGCTTTTATCCGTTTTGTAGTTACCCTCTCTTGGAACTCGAGCTTTCCTTAATATTCTTGAGAAACAATTGGCTAAAACATAAGTTTGGGGGAGAGACGAGGAGTTTGAAAGTGATACAAAGGTACAAAGAAGAGGAAAAGATGAAGAAAAGGAAAGGCAAAGAAAAGAAATAAAGAACAAAAGAAAAATGACAAAAAGAAAGTGAATAAAGTAAAGAGTTAAAGGGATTCAAAGAAAAATAAGGATGAAAGGCATAGAGGAAAAAAAAAAAGGAAAAAATGAATATCATGACCAAGAAAGAGTGACATTAAGTTTGTCTAGTTCCCCCGAGGAAAAAGAAAATGACTCAAAGAGTGCACAAAGCATGAGCCAAAAAGAGAAAAACTGGAGTGCTTAAGGAAAGATGAACCCATTATATTCCAACAAGTCCTAACTTAGTCCAAAAGCCTTCATAACATCCCAAAAAAACCATACATGATTTCAAGTCGAATGAGCTCACATTAATGGTGATTTACATGAGGGAAAAACAAATGGTTCTTAGAGCCGTACTTGTCATTATTTTGATAGAGATGAGTGAACTTCTTGCAAATCCTTGAATTGAGCGCCACATTATTAAGTGAGATATGCTAGACGAGAGTAAAGGAGAAGGATTTTGGGATCCACAATTACCTACATAAAAGTGCGAGATTCCTTGATGAATAAATTCAACTCTTGATGCTCTAGTGTCATATTAGAACTATTGTACTTAAAAAGTCAAATAATTTCTTTGTTGATAATTCATAAGTGTTGTGGGTAATTGTTGGTCTCAATTTATGTGTGTTTGATTCACCTTAGGCCACCAGAAATATCTCTTTTCTTGTGGAGGTGGGAATTACCTTATTTGCTTGAGGAAAAGCAAAAGCTTAAGTTTGAGGGAGTTGATAAGTAGACTAGTTATTTGCACTCTTTTACTTCCATTTTTAGCTCAAAATTTCTTAAATGTATTCTTGAAAATTTATGAAATGTGCTTTCTTGCAGGAGTATTGGAATATGAGTCAAAGATATAAAAATCAACTCAAGACGGAGTAATTTTGGACAACGACTAAAACAAAGCAAAAAAAGCAAAGTGCAGACCGCACAATAATGAGTGTGGTCGCATACCATAAAGAACCTCTAACAGATTTCCTTTGCAAAGTGCGGACCCGCACAATATTATGCAACCATAGAAGATGAGGTTTAGAGAGATGAGATTCTGGATCCATGAAGAAGTGCGGACCACACTATTATTGTGCAGCCATAGAATTCAAAAGTGCGGCCGCACGTAAAAACATGCAGTCCGAGAAGTCTCTCATGTCAAGATCAAGTTCAAGAGTGCAGTCCCACTTAGAAATGTGCGATCCGTGGAATCTGAAGAAGTTCGGCCACAACCAAGAATGGTGTGGCCCCAGAAGTCCATCTTGTCAAGCTAGCTTCAAAGTGCGGACCGCACGCAGAATTGTGCGACCGCGGAACCTCCGCAGGGGCAATTTTGTGTGATAAGTTCAGTTGTGTATAAATAGTCTTTTTTGTCAAAATTAGGTCAAGTTTGAACACAAAAAAATAGATAGCCATTTTTCCTTTACTGCTTTGGGTAACTTTGTAATAGTTCATCATTTTAACATTGGATTTTTTCCCTTTATCATCTATTATGAGTTTAATCTTATTTTATTATTTAGTTTCTTCAATTTTCTCTATGGGTAGCTAATTTCTTAGCTAGGGTTGTGACCCACCCTAGTGTGGGTACCTAATGGGTGTGTAATTTAGGGCTTTTTTATGATTGGGTGAGTGATATTTAGCCTAGTTCTTGCTTGAATTTGAGAATTGATGGTTGCAAACATTGATTCATGCCTAATTGACTTAGTCTCTACTTGAGAAAGAGAGACTAAGTCTAGGAAAACTTGGCTAATAAGAAATTATGTTGAACTCAAGAAATTGATAGCCCCAATTAAAGGGTTGAATCTAGAGATAGTAAGACCCGACTTGAGCATCTAGCACTTGTTTTGTGAATTACCCGTTTGGACTTGAGAAAACCAAATTGGGTGAAACCACTCTAACTACCGAAAGGTATCAAGTGAGTAATTGTGTGTGATTGCTATATTAAACCCCGACCAATCAAACCTAGCCTAAAGCCCACAATCCTTTAGGTAACCACCTAGGTGGAAGTCATGGCCCTAGATCTTTTATAAACTTAAAAAACAATAACACAAAAAAATAGAGTTCTCTAGCTCTTCCTTTACAAATATTAGCATAAAATTAGAAGTAGAAAGAAACAACAAAACTTGTGGAAGTGCATTTTGGGTGCATCATACGCTTAGTGTAGATATATACCTAATCCAATATAAGCTCTTTGTGGATTTGACCCCGACTCACGTTGGGTAATTATAATTGCACGGACCACTTCCCAATCCCAATCAGTGGTGTGAATTTGGGCGATATCACACCTGCTGCTATTGCAGAGATTTCAAGGTACATCTTCCGCATCTGTAGACATAGGAGTCCCATTTTATATTTTTGTATAGTTCTCCCTCTACTACTTTTAAATATTGGTGTATAGAATAGTTTGTAAATTCTTAGAAGTTTGTGACTTTTGATGCTCCGGGTCTTGGGAAAATTCGGCATGTATTTTCTTTAGAGTTGCTATTGTATATGTCGAGCAACATTTCTATCAATTATTTCATTACTAATGTTGTTAGTGGTTTATATTTATGTTTTTATTTTTTTTGTTATTTCGCAAATATTAGGCTTACCTAGTCATAGAGACTACGTGCTGTTGCAACCTCTCACGGAGGGAAGAATAGGCTCTGACAAGTTAATATCAGAGATCTAGGTTTATAGGTGTCGTGAGTCACAAGCCGGTTTATTAGTGTCTCACGTATCGGTACATAGATGTCTGTACTTATCTTCGAGAGGCTATGAAATTGTTAGGAAAGTACACTTCTTTGATTCCTAATCGTGAAAAAATTGATGACTTCAAAATTCTAAACTTAGGCATTCTATTCTTGCACTGATGGTGAGGACAAGTATAAGCGGATCTGATGACCAGGAACCTACGCCTCCTATAAGAGCCGCGAGTGGCCATGGTCGGGGTAGAGGCCAAGGACGTCTATGCAATGCAACCAGAGCACCCACATGAGATGTTATAAAGGAGACGTTGCTAGGGTCGAGGCTGAGAACGTCCATGCAATGCAGCCAGAGCACCGGCATAAGATGCTATAAAGGAGCTCCCAGTAGCTCCAGTTGGAGGACAGACACCTGAGGTACCTATTACAGCACCAACCCTCCAGGAGACTGTAGCCCAGTTCATGAGCATGTTCAGCACCTTAGCTTAGGATGAACTGATTCTACTTTCTCCTACCACATCTCAGGCCAAGAGACGGGCACAGACTTCCGTAGCCCGTACTCCAGAGTAATAGGCTCAGGTCGACCAGGTTCCATAGATTATACCGATACAGCCAGTAGCTCCATCCCATCCCGAGACTAGTGCAACAACTTTTAAGGTGGAGCAACTCAAACTGGAGAGGTAAAAGAAGTACCATCCTCCTACCTTTAGTGGATTGGCGATAGATGATGCTCAAGGATTCTAGAAGAGTGTCATGCATTCTCCGTACTATGGGTGTAGCAGAGTCAAGTGTGTTTTCTTTTACTGCACTCCAGCTTGGAAGAGCAGCCTATCAGTGGTGGCGTGCTTATGAGTTGAGTAGCCCGGCTAAGGAAATTTCACTTACATAGACTTAGTTCTACACATGCTCTTGAGGGAGTATGTACCTTAGAGTCTCAGCAATGCATGGCACACGTAGTTTAAGCAGTTGTGCCAGGGTACTATGAGTGTGTCAGAGTATGCAGTTTGCTTTAATGATTTGGCTCGACATGTACCAGCCTTGGTTTCCACAGTTCGAGAGAGGGTTCATCGGTTTATTGAGGGACTCCACCCAAGTATCAGGATTAGCATGGCCTAGGAGTTGGAGATGGATATTTCTTACTAGCAGGTTGCGAGTATTGTTAGGAGATTGGAGGGTATTCTTGCTCGGGACAGAAAGGAGAGGGAGTCTAAGAGGTCACGAGAGTCTAGCACTTATAGTGGTGCTCGTGCCTCAGCTGCAGCTCACCATAGTAGGAGTTATATGTGTCACCCTGTTCATTCAACACTTCTAGATGCCAATGGTGTTCCAGCTCTTTCTAGGCCCCAAAAGCCTTATTATGCACTACAAGTATCTAGTATACCTCCTACACGGGATGCTTTTAATGGCCAAACCAGTAGACCTAAACGAAGCTAGTCACAGCGGCCACGCCCTCTGAGAGCATGTTTTAAGTGTGACGACACTCACCATGCGCTAGACTTAGAAGGGGTGCACCTCCGCAAACTTCTCAGCCACAACATGCTCCACCGAGTCCTCAGGCTATGATTACAACACCAGCTGCCACTCTACCTGCTCAGCCAGCTCGAGTTGGAGGTCGAGGTCACCTCAAAGAGGGAGGCCAGGCAAGATATTATGATCTTATGGCTCATACAGAGGTAGTTACTTCTTATTCTATCAATACAGGTATTGTCCCGGTCTATCATAGAGATGCGTCGGTATTATTGATCCAGGCTCTACATATACTTCTGTGTCCTCTTATCTTTTTCCATATTTGGGTATATCTCACGATTATTTGAGTTCCCCTATTTGTGTGTCTACTCTTATTGGAGATTCTCTTATTGTGGACCGTGTGTATCGGTCGTGTTTGATTGCTCTTAATGGTTTTGAGAACTCGAACCGATTTATTATTACTCAGCATGGTAGACTTTGATGCTATCTTGGGCATAGACTAGTTGTTGCCCCATTATGCTATTCTTGATTGTCACATTAAGACCGTGACACTGGCTATGCCAAGTTAACCATGATTAGAGTGAAGGGGTACCTTAGAGTATACTCCCAGCAGAGTTATTTCATTTCTTAAAGATAAACAAATGGTTGAGAAGGGGTGTGACACGTATCTAGCTTGTGTGAGAGATGTCACTATTGATACCCTTACAGTTGAGTTAGTTCCAGTAGTGAGGGACTTTCTATATGTGTTTCCAGCTGATCTAACGGGCATGCCGCCCGACAGAGATATTGATTTGTTGTCGGTCACTCAACCTATCTCTGTTCCTCCATATCGTATGTCTCCTCCTGATTTGAAAGAGTTGAAGGAGCAGTTACATGAGTTTCTTGATAAGTGCTTCATCCGGCCTAGTGTGTCACCTTAGGGAACTCCTATATTTTTTATGAAGAAGAAGGATGGTTCCATGCGTATGTGCATTGATTATCGCTAGCTGAACAAAATTACAGTGAAGAACATGTATCTATTGCCTCGTATTGATGACTTATTTGATCAGTTACTAGGTGCCATGGTTTTTTCCAAGATTGACTTGCATTCAAGCTATCATCAATTGAATATTCAGGAGCCAGATATCCCGAAGACTGCTTTCAGGACTTGGTACGGTCACTACGAGTTCTTTGTGATGTCATTTGGGCTGACCAATGCCCCAATAGATTTTATACACTTGATGCATAGTGCGTTCAGGACATATTTTTACTTTTTCATCATTGTATTCATAGGCGACATTCTGGTGTATTCCCGTACTCGAGAGGATCATGAGCAGTACCTGAGGACTGTGCCCTAAACTTCCAGAGAAAAGAAGTTATATGCAAAAAAATTGAAGTGTGCATTTTGTCTACACTCAGTGGCATTCTTGTGTCATATAGTATCGAGTAATGGGATTAAAGTGGATCCAAAGAAGGTGTAAGTAGTGCAGAGTTGGCCCAAACATTCCTCACCTATGAATATCTGGAGTTTCCTAGGTTTGGCAAGGTATTACCCCGATTTGTAGAGGGTTTCTCATCTATTGCAGCACCTATGACCAGGCTGACTTAGAAAGGTGCTCTGATTGGATGGACAGAGGAGTGTAATGAGAGCTTTTAGAAGCTCAAGACAGCTTTGACTACCGCCCCAGTATTGGTATTGCCTTCAGTTTCAGGGTCTTATACTGTATATTATGATGCGTCACAAACTGGTCTCGGTGCGTTGTTGATGTAGGACTGTAGGGTGATTGCCTACACATCCATATAGCTGAAGGTACATGAAAAGAACTATCCTTTCCATGACCTTGAATTAGTAGCTATTGTTCATGCCTTGAAGATAAGGCGACACTATTTCTACCGTGTCCCTTGTGAGATCTACACTGATTATCGGAGTTTTCAACATCTCTTCAAGAAGAAGTATCTTAACTTGCATTAGCGGAGATGGTTAGAGCTGCTTAAGGATTATGATATCACCATTTTGTACCATCTCGGTAAGGCCAATGTGGTGGCTGATGCTTTGGGTCAACAAGTGGAGAGTTTGGGGAGCTTAGCATATCTACTAGCTATAGAGAGGCCCATGGAATTGAATGTTCAAGCCTTAGCCAGCTATTTTGCGAGATTGGATATTTCTGAGCCGAGTCGAGTATTGGCTTGTGTGGTCTCTCGGTCTTCTCTTTATGATCACAATAGGGAGTGTCAATATGATGACCCCCATATTCTTGTCCTTAAGGACACGGTCGAGCACCGTGATGCTAAGGAGGTCACTATTGGGGATGATGGTGTATTGAGGATGCATGATAGGCTATGTATGCGCATTATAGACGGTTTACATAAGTTGATTCTCTAGGAGGCTCATAGTTCGCGGTACTCCATTCATTCGGGTGTCGCAAAGATGTATTAGGCCTTGCAATAGTATTACTGGTGGAAGAGGATGAAGAAAGACATAGTGGAAGTATGTTGCTCGATGTCTAAATTTCCAGCAAGTAAAGTATGAGCATCAACTGCCTTGTGGGTTTCTTAGAAGTTAGAGATTTTGTAGTGGAAATTGGAGCGGATCACTACGGATTTCATTATTGGACTGCCACAGACTCAACAAAAGTTTGATGCAGTTTAGGTGATTGTGGATAGGTTGACTAAGTCAACACATTTTATTATTGTGATGACTACCTATTCTTCCGAGCAGTTGGCTCTAGTTTATATCTACGAGATCGTCAGTCTTCATGGCATACCGGTATTTATCATCTCTGACCGGGGATCACAATTTACATCACAGTTCTAGAGGGTCATACAGAATGAGTTGGGTACTTGAGTTGAGCTGAGCACAACATTTCATCCTCATACAAACGGACAGCCTGAGTGCACCATTTAGATATTAGAGGATATGCTTCGTACATATGTGAAGGAGTTTGCAGGTTCGTGGGATTAGTTCTTTCCACTGGCAGAGTTTACCTACAACAACAGTTATCAATCGAGCATCCAGATGGCACCATATGAGGCTTTGTATGGTACGCCTTGTTGGTCTCCAATGGGTTGGTTCGAGCCGAGAGAGGCTAGATAATTGAGTACAGACTTGGTTCAAAATACCTAGATAAGGTGAAAGTGATTCAGGATCGACTTCAAACAGCTTAGTCCATACAGAAGAGTTATGAAAATCGGTAGGTTCATGATGTTACATTCATGGTTGGACAGTAGGTCTTGCTCTCGGTTTCGCTGATGAAGGGCGTTATGAGGTTCGAGAAGAAGGGCAAGCTAAGCCCAAGGTTTATTGGTCCCTTTGATGTTTGCGGCGAGTTGGTGAGGTTGTTTATGAGCTTGCCTTACCTCCTAGTCTAGCAGGACTCCATCCGGTATTCCATGTTTCTATGCTCTGAAAGTATTACGGTGATCCATCTCATGTGTTGGATTTCAGCTCAGTCCAGTTGGACAAGGATCTATCTTATGTTGAGGAGCCAGTGGCTATTGTGGATAAGCGGGTTTGAAATTTGAGGTAAAAAAACATTGATTCGGTGAAGGTTCAGTGGAGGGGTCAACCACTTAAGGAAACGGCTATTATCCTCATCTTTTCACCACTTCAGTTATGTCTCTATTCTCGTTCATGGACGAATGATTGTTTTAAGAGAGGGAGGATGTAATGAGTTGGCCGGTCATTTTGAGAGTTATAGCCCTGATTCCTTGTTTACTGCTTCCCCCATACCTCTTTCTACTTATGTGACTTTCCAGGAGGTGTGGTTATGGTTTCAAAGTGTTTTAGGACACTTAGTCCCTAAATAGAAGCTTAAGTCTTAGGATTTTGACCATTGTCGGAACTATCTGAAGACAACTCCGGAATAGAGTTTTGTCACTTCTGTTAGCTCCATTGGGCGATTTTGGACTTAGGGGCTTGTACAGATTGTGTCTTGGAGGTATATAGCTCATTTATGCTTGAAATGGCGAAAGTCGAATAATTAGAGATTTTGACTGGTAGTGAAATTTTTGATATCGGGGTTAGATTCTGATTCCTGAAGTTGGAGTAGATCTGTAATGTTGAATATGACTTTTATACAAAACTTGGGGTCAATTGGACGTGGTTTGATATGTTTCAGAATCGATTGTAGAATTTGAAGTTTTAACTTAATTAAGTTTGAATCAGAGGTTGATTCATGTTTTTAGCGTTATTTGAGGTGATTTGTGGGCTCTACTAAATTTGTATGGTGTTTAGGACTTGTTGGATCTTTTGGTTGAGGTTTCAGGGGCCTCGGGTGGATTTCGGATGGTTAAAAGATCTAATTGTGTTTTGGGAGAATGGCTAAAGTTGTTGCACCTGGTGTAATCGCACCACGCAAGATTCACCGTAGGTGCGATCCCGTAGAAGCGGATAAAAAGGAAACAGTTGCGGTTTAGAAGGATGAGGTCAGAGGTCGAAGGTGCGAGATTTTGGCCGTAGAAGCAAAGTCGCTTCTATGGAAGGTGGAGAGCAGAAGCGGAGTGGCCTGGAGCTAGAGATCGTAGATGCAAAAAAGATTCTGTAGGAGCGGGTGCACAGGTGTGGCCCATTTATCGTAGAAGCAGATTTTGGACCTTAAGTGGAATCCGCCCTTGCGATGGAAATTCTGCAGGTGCAACATCACCGGTGAGATCATAGGCCCGCAGATACAAAATCGCTAGGCAGAAAATGGGCCAAGTCAAGGGTTTTATCCCATTTTTAAATTTGGGACTTAAGAAACTCGGATCAAGGGATAATTCAATGATTTTTAAAGAGAAATTTGGGGTAATGATTCTTGACTCGTTTTTGGTTGTATTCCATTAATCCATAGTTGATTTCATCATTAAATTAAGGAATTTGGGCGAGAAAATTTGGGAAAAAGGTTGGAAGTTTTTCAACTATGTTTTTGATATTTGATTGGAATTTTGATATCGGATTTGGATAATTTTGGTACGAGTGAACTCGTGACTAAATAGGTGATCGTGTTCTGTGATTTTTACTCGATTCTGAGTGGTGGGTCCGGAGAGGCGTTTTAGGGTGATTTTTGAATTTCTCGTTAAAGTCTTAATTTCATTAATCAGATTAGTCTATTATACTTGTATTTATGATATGTAATTTCTTTTGGCTAGATTTCGGCCATTCGGAGTTGGATATTCATGGGAAAGGCATTGTTACATATTGATTTGAGCTTGGTTCGAGGTAAGTGGCTTGCCTAACATTGTGTGGGTGAAATCCCCTTAGGATTTGTTGTTGTTATATATTATTTACCAGTTGGCCTGACCTGACCTCGTCACTACTCGACCGAGGGTAGGCTTGGCACTTACTGGGTACCATTGGGGTGTACTCATACTATTCTTCTGCACATGTTTTCGTGTGCAGATCCAGGTACATCATTCCAGCCTTGCTATTAATTGTGCACCTGCTCCTATTACGAAGACTTCAAGGTACATCTGCCGCGTCCGCAGACCTAGGAGTCCCCCTGTATCTTTTTGTGTAGTTATTCCTCTACTACTTCTAAATATTAATGTATAGAACAATTAGTTAATTATTAGAAACTTGTGACTTATGATGTTCCGGTCTTGGGAAAATACTGTATGCATTTTTTTCGAATTGTTATTGTATATGCCAAGCGACATTTCTATCAATTATTTCATTATTGTTGTTGTTAGTGGTTTAGGTTTATGTTTTCATTTTCGTTGTTATTCCGCAAATATTAGGCTTACCTAGTTACGGATACTAGGTGCTGTTGTGACCTCTCGCGGAGGGAAGAATGGGTCGTGACAAGTTGGTATCATAGATCTAGCTTCATAGGTATCGAGTGTCACAAACCAGTTTATTAGAGTCTCACGGATCGGTACGGAGACGTCTGTACTTATCTTAGGGAGGCTGTGGAACTGTTAGGAAAATTACACATTTTTTATTCCTTTGCGGCTGATTGTTCTCCATAGATCATTTTAATCCCTAATGTCGTCGGGAATTTAAACACTTGGTGAAGAGTCGAGGGCACTTCCCTCATGTTGTGGGTCCACGGCCTCCCGAACAGAGTGTTGTACTTGATATCTCCTTCGATCACATAAAACTTGGACTCCTGGATAGTTCCAGTGGCATTCACTGGTAATGTTACATCCTCTTTAGTTGTTTCATATGATAAGTTGAATTCGTTCAGAACTCGGACTGCAGGCACAATTTGATCTTGTAGATGGAGCTTCTCTACGACTCTCTATCGGATAATGTTGGCTGAGCTACATGTATTAACTAGCACACGCTTAACTTAAGATTTTCTTATGAACACAGATATTACCAGTGCATCAATGTGGGGCCACACGATCCCTTCTGCATCCTCATTATTGAAACACAAGGTTCCTTTTGGTAATCTCGAGTCTGTTTTTCCCTTGTAATGGATACTTTGGTGTGATTCAACATCAACCCTTTAGGGAAATCGACCCCACCAATGATCATTTAAGGATGTGCTGAGGTTCTTTTTGTTCGGTATATTTACTAGGATCCCTATTTCTGAAATGATTCTTGGTTCGGTCGCTCAGGAAATCTCGAAGGTGCCCGTTGTCGAATAACCGGGCTACTTTCTCTCTCAACTATCGACAATCCTCTGTTTTGTGGCTGTGAGTGCCATGATATTAGCACATCTTGTTAGGATCCCTATAGGCTAGATCACATTGTAGAGCGAGGCCATTTGGTGTCTTTGATACGTTGGATAGCTGATACGATGGTAGCAGCATCAACGTTAAAGTTGTATTCTGATAACCTCGGCACTTCTTTAGGCCCGATAGGCCTATCGAAACCGTCCTTGTTCATGAGTACCCGGTTGCTCTCTCCTAGATCATTTCTCCTTTCGTTTTGCATATAATTCCGCACGGACCTACTGCTTCTTTAGCTCCTATTGTTCGACTGATATCGTTCTCTATTTGACCTTGGTTAATGATCATACCTCTATTGACCCTGTCGATGGATCTGATGGGGTAAATGGACCCGAATGAGGCCCCAAGTTGATCATCCTCGACTTTGATTTTTGATTGATACCAGTTATGGATTCCGGCCCAAGTAACAGTCGGATAGTCTATCAGATTTTGCTTCAACTGCCTTCATTATCAGTGATGCTACTGGGATATGATCACCCTTGAAATTCTAGGTTTCCACCTTCTTGTCATATTCTTTGATTTTCTTCTTCACTGATTATATCTGGTTCGTTAATTATTCGAGCATCTTCATGATCTCCAGCTTGGTCCCTAACTCCTTATCATTCCCTCTCCAGGGTCGGTTCATCTTTGTGGATGATTTCCCTTTCCCCGTGATGGTTCGGGCTCAATACTACTCTGCGCGCGGCTCGGGTTCTAAAATTGGCTTATCGCTGCCTATTGAGCCTCTAATATTTTGAAGATCGCCTGCAAGTTGATTCCACTATTTTTGCCGCCATGTGTGCTTCGTCCAACCGATCGAACATATCTACAATGTGCAAATTTGTGTTCATGGCGTCATGTGAGCTAACATCGATCGGGTCTACGACCGGGACTTCGCCAAGGTCGACTGGAGGCACCTCATTTTTGGGTGCTACATTGTCGTTTCTTCCATTCTGACCGGACTCATTGTCAAAATGTAGGGGTGCTCGTTGTAAGTTTGACATTTTGAGCTTTAACCTGAAATTAGAGGCACTTTAAAAGAACAAGTGTAAAGTAGTGTGTGATATCGAAATTTGTATCAAATAATTCACTATTATTCTTAGTCCCACGATGGGCGCCAAACTGTTTACCCTCAAAATCGGATAAAAATTAAATTTGTAAGTGGTTTTAAGGATACATGGATTTACTTCACACAAAACAATAAATTAAATTGCAATTGAAATGAACCATGATATAGTAAATTCAAACCACACGAATTGAACAACTACAACTTAGGAGATTAGCCACCCTCGAACTGAGTGCACTTCGAGCGGTTTCAAGACATATCTAAAATAAGAGGTTAAAGAGAAAAATAATGTATTGCTTTGGAATGCGTGTTATAATGTGTTTTACAAGTAACCAGGCCCCCTTTATATAGTAGGGGATTCCCACTTTAGGTACGATTCTATAAAAGGTAAAAATCTCTTGATTTGCTGATTTATCGGTTCCTTATTGATATGTGTTGAGATTCCTTCCATGATATCCGACGTCACTGATATTTCGGTCTTTCGTTATTTCGGTCTTTTGTTGGTTACGCTAATAATGTTTCCTCGAGCTCGTCTGGAGTCAGAGTCGATTCCTGGATCAAGGAATCGATGTTTTCGAAGACAACCATTCTGACCTCGGGTTCTAGTCTGGTGGGGCTCGGGGTCGATCTTCAGGCTCTCATGTCCGAGCCCGATCTACTATGTCTTAGACGAGCCCATTTTTGACCGTATAAAATGATGCTATTGTTAGAGGTTCTAGATAATTGCCTGCTTTTGCTTTCGCAAATAACACGAACAAAAAATGTTTGGAGGCCCCAAAGATGTTGAAAGACGACCTGTGAGAATTTTCTCTAAAGACTGAGAGTGATGTGCTATACCGGTAGAGTATAAAACTTTAAGTAGAAGACGATGAGCCACTATCAAGTAGGTCAAAAAGCAAATATTACTTCTAAGGATTCCTAATGATTTTATTCTCCTCTCTTTTATGTTTTTCATAGATTCTTTTTAGATTATACTAATATTTTTAAATGATAGGTATATTTAACCCAAATGATGACAATTCAGGCCCACGATAAAAATATAGAAATAGCCATAGTTTCGAGCAAGGTAAAAAATGTCAGGCCAAAAAGCTACAGTGTCACCTTCATTTTAACACCTTCCATTCCCTATAATTCTTTTTCAAACAATCGAACTGATAAAAGATCAAATAACCAAGGTAACCATGAAACTAAGTCTAGTGTTCGAGCTTTCATACGTCAAACTTAAACAATGGGGGACTGACTACATACAGGCTTACTAGTCAAACCCAACAATAACTACATTTGGAACGGTCCACTAGCACCCACTTTCATTATATATTAACGCTCCGATAACAGCCATTTGTCAAAGTAAAAAAGCCTTTCGAAGTGGCTCGAATTATTATCATATAGATCAGTTATTGAATTTCCCTATGTATTTTTGGTCTAGTAGCGGCCACATTACCAAAATAGAAGTACATCCTTTGACATGACATCATGTATACTATCCAAATTATCAGACATGTCATACTATTCAATGAAATAGAACATCATCGTATTACCATTTGCCCGTATGGTTAACGTACTATTACTTATACTATAATTTAGATCAATTATCATTTTATGTCTAAATGAAAATGCGACATCATTTTCATATGCATCGAACTCATTATAGGACCTTCTTATATTTTGCACTGGCTGAACAAGGCAACTACAATGACTAAACACTTGATATTTCGTTTCAATACGAAATTATTTCTCTAAAAGAAAAAAGATAAAAAAAATCTTAGACTACATAAGCTAAGTACAACCAAAGTATCGACACATAACATTCATTCTCGAAGTGCCAAAAAACTTGAGTAAATATTCATGTCAAAAGGATATCTTGCATACAGAAAACCAATCGGACAAGAAAATATCATTTCATTAAATGGCTTGATCCCGGTGGCACAGAATTTTGATCCAGAGTAGTAGTCTATGAGGTTGTGGGGACATCAATCATAGGCGTGACTGAAAGGATTGTTCAGGTAGTACGTTGTCACGACCTAAATCCCAACATGTCGTGATGGCTCCTATCATATTACTAGGCAAACTGACAATCACATAACAATTACACGTTTAAATTTAAAACATTACTTTTAACAAGTTCAACACTGAAAAATCTCAAATGTCTGATAAAAGTAACTGAAACTCAATGGCAACAAATCCCAAAATTCTGGTGTCATCGAGTACCTGAGTTACTAATGTCAACATAGTCTAAAACTCTACTACAACTATCTTAGAAAATAGAAGAATACTGAAATAAAATGAAAGGAAGGAGAGTCAAGGTCTGCAGGTATCATAGCAGCTACCTCGAAATCTCCGAGCAGGTACTAACATAGATCCAGCAACTACTGCGTCCAGATGTACCTAGATCTGTACACGAAGTGCAGAGTATAGTATGAGTACAACTGACTCAATATATTCAATAAATAATGGGACTAACCTTGGGTTGAAAGTAATAACGAGCTTAGAAAGATACTGTCAAAATCAAATAACGATGACACAAGATAATGACAGTAATAACTCAAAGAACTTCCAAATTTATCTTGTACACAGTATAGAAATTGGGCATGCTTTCGTGTTCAACAATTTAAGCCCAACATAGATAAAACATGCCAAGTATAGTTAGCACGAGGAATAGTACATTCCTATGCCTATAAGTCAAATATGCATGTCAAATATAATGCATCACAATGATACTTCCAGATACTCACACTCTCGGAGTACTCAATCAGTACGTCTCAAACTCCCATTCACAAAACACAATCACTCAACATTGTATGGTATCTGCGCTCACTACTGTTATACGACCTACGAATCTCCAAATCAAGCCAAAACGATATACGGACCTGCAAATCAATATCCAGACAAACTACTCAGTCCAGAATTACCATACAAAGCTATTGGAATGATCAAAACTCCATTCCAGAGTCGTTTATATATAAGTCAATATCTGGTCAACTTATTTAACTTAGCTTTCCAACCTTGGGACTAAGTGTCTCAATTCATTTTGAAATATTCTCGAAAAAAACCAACCATTCCGACAAGTCACATAATAATAAACTGTCATAAAATAAGAAATAAATGGGGAAATGAGGCTACAATACTCAAAATGACCGGCCAGGTTGTTACATTCTCCCCTTCTTAAATAAGCGTTCATCCTCAGACGGGTCTAAAATCATATATGGAGTCTCAAATATGCCACATCAGAGTTCTCATGCCATGGTTCCAGAACCGATTGTTCCCCATCCCGTTTAACCAGCTACAAGCAGGGTCGGGCACGGGTAGAAGTCAGGCCATTAGAGGTAGAGGCGATCCAGCTAAAGGCGATCCAGCTAACGATCGTCCGAGAGGCGAATGCCAGAGTGGTGGGGCGCAACCCCATTTATTTGCATTCACATATAGACCTGAGGAAAATTCATCTGATGCCGTCGTCACAAGTATTGTTCCAGTTTTCCATAGAGATGCCTTAATTTTATTTGATCTGGGCTCCATTTATTCATTTGAGTCATCCTATTTTGCTTTATATCTAGTTACGCCTCGTGATTCTTTGGATGCACCTATTTATGTGTCCATGCCTGTGGGTGATTCTATTAAGGTAAATCGTGTTTATCGCTGATGTATGGTTTTTATCGGGAGCTTTGATACTAGGGTAGACCTTCTACTTCTGGATATCGTAAACTTTGATGTTATCTTGGACATGGATTGTTTGTCCCCTTATCATGCTATTTTGGACTAACACGCCGGGACGATGACCTTAGCCATGCCCGTGGTTGCACTGATTGGAGTGGAGCGGGATTCTTGGCCATTCTGCTAGTAGAGTTATTTATTATGTGAAGGCTCATTGTATGGTTACAAGGGTGTGTATAGCATATTTTGCCTTATGTCTGTGATCCTTGGGCGAAGGTTCCTTCCGTGGATCAGTACCAGTTGTGCGCGAGTTTCCATAGGTATTTCCTATAGATTTGTCAGAGATGCCACCTTACTGGGATATCAATTTCTACATTGATTTGGTTCCAGGCACTCAGTATATTTCTACTACACCATACTGCATGGCCCAGCTGAGTTGAAGGAATTGAAGGAGCAGTTGCAGTATTTTCTTGATAAAAGATTCATTAAACCGAGTATCTCGCCTTGGAGTGCACCCAGATGTCATATAATAGTTTAAGGGGTTTTTAAAGTATTGTCACTCTTTTATTTTCAGAAAAAGTTGTGCTTGTATTGTAATTAGTATACGATAATTATTAGTTATTGACTGGATATGCATCAGTATTGGTCATTTTACTTTACTATTAAATTGGATATATGGTTTATAATTTAAAATATTTGTTGGAGGAATTTTATATGTCTAATTTTGGTTCTTTTCATTTCTTTTTTTCCCTTATGTTTATTATGTGTGTATGTGTAGGTTTTAGGAGTTTTTTATAATAAATTAATTCAGAAGGGAACAAAAGTTTGTGCTAGTTTCATTTAAAATTGAAATGGGCTACAAATTCGAATCAAATCAGTGGCCCATTAGCACTGACCCGGTCCGGATAATCCTTGCCAGGGAGGCAAGCGAAACAGCGTAATTTTAGGGCGAAACCACTTTATTTCATTTAATAAATCAGAGATTAAATCTCATCCATCCATAGCCCTTTGATCCAACAGCCCTAATCTGATCTCTTCCCTAGGTATTCAAAGCTTAGAATCCCTAAAAATTGCCCCTATTTTCCCCTTATTTCCTTTTTTTTCCTCTCTTTTCACTCTCCCCGCTCTCCTTCAAGACCTCACTGCCTTGCTCCTCCATCGGAAATCGCCCACCGACGGTGGCCATCATCTGTACCATCCCAAAATTTTACCATTTCTTCCTCTCAATCTACTCTCCATGAATCCAAGCCTCATATCCTCTAAATCTCCACACATCTCCATAAATCTACCAAAATCCGAAAATATCCTAGCCTCTTTTTTCCCCAAATTGATGATGTTCCATGCCCCATTTTTACATAAAACTTGCATATATGTGTCTTGCGTGGTTCTATCTCTTTGTGTTAGTTTCAAGTCCAAACTTTGGTGACCGGAATTTCAGCATCCACCGTTACCCACCGCCTCTACCACTACCACGGCTTTTTCATCTTCCGACCCAAAGGCAGTTGTTTCTTTTTTGCAAGATGCCAGAATCTATTAGTTTAGTGTCTTCCAAAAGGAAACATACGCTTCGGGTTCGAACGACCACAACTTCTGCTAAAAGATTTCAAGTTCGAGTTTATATCAAATTTCTTCAATGTTTCTAATTATTGTTTCACCACTGTTCTATCATAGTTCTTTGTAGTGTATAGTTTTCTAGCGATCCTTTGATTCTCGTCTATGTTGATTACATTAGTTTGTCTCACTAGTAACATGTTTGTGTTTTACTTTAAGTCGTTAAGTTTTAATTATGTTTTGTAATTATGATTTAGCTTAAACTAATAAGTTCTATTAAGTCTTCACTAGTCAATACTTGTATTTACTTAATTCCTAAGTTTTGGTTCTCTTTGTGTGATGACCCGGCGAGTCATCTCATGAGTTACTACTTTATTTTCCCCATTTCTACATCTTTATGCCTTGTTATCCATATTTTTTGGTATCGGCTTGGTCGAATTGAATCCGGATTGGTTTTGGTAAGGTTTGAGACACTTAGTCTCTTTTAAGGAAGTTTAAGTTGAAAAAGTCAACAAGATGTTTACTTATGTGTTAGTGGGCTCGGATGTGAGTTCTGATGGTTCGATTAGCTTTGGGAGGTGATTTATGACTTAGGAGTGTGATCGGAATGGGTTTTGGAGGTCCGCAGTAGTTTTAGGCTTGAATTGGCGAAGTTGATATTTTGGCGATTTCTGGTTGATTGGCAAGATTTTGATCTAGGGTTCGAAATGTAATTACGAGAGTTGCAATAGCTTCGTAATGTCATTTAGGATGTATGTGCAAAATTTTAGGTCATTCGAACGTGGTTTGGTTGGATTTTTTTATCAAAAGCGTATTTTAGACGGTTTTAGAAAACTTAGGCTTAAATTTGGTGTGTTTTGGGTGATTTATTGTTGTTTGAGGTGTTTCGATGATTGGAATAAGTTTGAATAAGGTTTTAGGATGTGTTAGTACCTTTGGTTGAGGTCCCGGGGGCCTCGGGTGAGTTTCGGGTGGTCAATCCGATCATTTTTGAGTTAAGGAAGTTGCAAATTTTGAGTTCCAGCAGTTGCAGACATTCTGGTCTTCACGTTTGCATGTAGACCCTCGCGTTCGCGAAGGGTCAAGAAAGGAGGTGTCAGGTTTGGTCTTTGCGTTCGCGAAAGGGAGTCATGCATTCACAAAGGGACGGGATTTGTAAGCTTCACGTTTGCGAGAGGCTAGGCCGTATTCGCGAAGGTTTGTGATTTGAGGCATCGTGTTGGCGGAAGGTAAGTCACGTTCATATAGGGTGTTTTTGGATCAGTTGGTTTGGGGTCAATCGTTCATCGCGTTCACGGAAGAGTAAGCGCGTTCACGAAGGGTAAGTTTGAGGCAAACATCTATTTCGTGATGGTCATGTCACGTTCGCATAGAGAAAAAGCTGGTCAAAGTAAGTTTTTGCTTTGCGAATGCGAGAGTTCGACCGCGTTTGCAAAGAAGGAAATTTAGACCAGGATAGAATGTTTTTAACTCGACTTGTTCATGATTTTGAGGTTTATTTCTTCCATAGTTGGCCATTTTGGGAGATTTTTGAAGGAGATTGAAGAGGAGTTCAAGGAGAATCATTGGGAGGTAAGATTCTTGGATTAAAAACTCAATTATTATGTGAATTCCACCTAGAAAATCATGAAAACTAAGCCTAAAATTGAAGAACCAGGGCTTGAGAAATTGGACTTTTGATTTGGAATTTGAAGGACCATTTGGGGTCGGATTTGAGTACTTTTGATATGTATGAACTCGTGGGGAGATAAGGAATCTATTGATGAGAAAATTTCTAAATTTCGAGACGTGGGCCCGGAGGTCGGGTTTTGGTAATTTTGGGGTTTATGCCCTTTACTGATTGATTTCGCTTGGGCTTTTTTCCCTTGGCATATTTTGATGTCCTCGTTCTTATTTAGGATATATTCGACACACGTAGAGGCTGATTAAAGGGGCAAAGGCATTGCGAGCTAGAGATTTAGCCGGTTCAAGATGAGTAATGATTGAAAATGATGTTCTGAGGGTTTGAAACCCCGGATTTGCACATTGTAGTGTTATATTGAGGTGAGGCACACGCCTGATGGAGAGCGTGGGGTCGTGCATTATTGGGGATTGTGACTTGGTCCGTCTCGATTTATGACTTTACCACGTATGTGATCAAAAACTATTTGTTATAATCATATATTGGGTTGAATGCCATATTTGGGCATCGTGCCAACTCTTTGAACCCTTCGGGACTTTTATTTGATATTTCCTCACTGTTTTTACTTACTATTTGAACTCAGTCTTGTTAATTTTTACTGTTTTACTACTCTGCCATTTTTACTTAGTTTTGAGACTTAAATTATATTTTTAAATGATGTTTGGGCTGAGAAACACTATTTTACTTTTGCTCGAGGGGCTTGTGAGGATTTTTGACTGAGTAAGGCCGAGGGCCTATGTTGTGAGGAAACACTGATATTTTGAGGTCGAGGGCCTGAGATTTGTATGCCACGTGGTGGCTTGATTGATATGAGTCTGAGGCCCTAGATTATATGCCACGAGATTGCTTATTATTGCGCTTAGTCCGTAAGGGGCTCCTCAAGGAGACAGTGATATGAGATTGAGCCCGATGGGCTGGTATGGTTCTGAGATGTTGCCCGGGGGCAGATTTGTTGATACTCTGCCTGAAGGGCAAACTCCTATTTGTTTACTTTACCTTAACTGTCTGTCAACTTACCGATTTATTTGTTGAGAAAAGGATTTTACTTGATTTTCACTGGTTTTACTATTTTTAACTGATTTCGCAGCTTCTTATAGAATGCCTTGTGCCTTACGTGTTTTCTTACTTTCATTCATTATTTATATTCGTTACTCACTGAGTTGGAGTTCTCACTTTACTCCCTGCACCCTGTGTGTAGATTCAGGCGCATCTGGTCCTGCTCCCGAGTGCTGATTCATTCCAGCTTCAGGCGGATCTTCGAGGAGTCTTTAGGCAGTTGTTGGCATTCGCAGCCTGGAGCTCCTCTATATCTATTTATTTTTACTTTCTTAGTTTAGTATTTAAAATCTGTAGTTACATTTGAGGATTTGGTATTGTTAGATGCTTGTGACTTGTGATACCCTAGTTAGGGTTGTGTTGGGTTGTATTTCCACTACTTATTATCATTAAACCATGTTTTAGAATGCTTTTATGTTGTTTAACTGTTTTAATTATGAATTGGGTATGGTTGGTTGGCCTTGTGTTCACGAGAGGCGCCGTCATGATCGGGTTTGGGTTTTGACAAGTTGGTATCAGAGCCTAGGTTACATAGGTCTCACGAGTCATGAGCAGGTTTAGTAGAGTCTCGCGGATTGGTACAGAGACGTATGTATTTATCCTCAAGAGGGTGCAGAACCATTAGGAAAAGCTTCATATTCTTGAAGTTCTTGTCGCGCGAACTTGTTGATCCAAGTACTAAACTTCTATTATTCTATTCTCTCACAGATGGTGAGGACATGCATTACCGGATAGGGTGGATGACCACCAGTGCCACCAGGTGCGGCCACCAGAGTCCGAGGACGCGGTCGTGGTCGTGGTAGAGGCAAAGCAACAAAGGCAGCACCTATAGAACCACCAGCCACCCCAGTTCAGGACAAGGTCCCAATTGTAGGCCCTCTAGCAGCACTAGCTCAGGCCCCAGAAGTGCCTATTGTGGTTTCGGGTCTTCAGGAGGCCTTGAATCAAATGTTATCAGTTTTCACTGGCTTAGCTCAAGCAGTTTCAGCCACTACAGTCACCGCTACTTCTCATGCTGGGGGAGGTAGTCAGACTCCCGCCACTTGCACACTTGAGCGGGTCATGCAGGGACTTCAGATGTCAGGGGCACACCCCGCCCAGCTGGTTGCAGATGCTCTAGACTATGTAGTTCCTGCCATACCAGAGGACGAGCAGCGTAGTTTGGAGAGATTTGGTAGGCTTCAGCCTCCGTCATTCAGTGGTGTAGAGAGCGAGTATGCCCTGGGCTTTTTGGACTAGTGTCAGAGGATGCTTCATACCGTGGGTATTCTAGAGACCAGTAGGGTCGCTTTCACTACCTATCAGTTTTCAGGACCTGCTTTCACTTGGTGGGAGGATTTTGAGAGGTGTAGGCCTATTGGTGCAGCACTCCTTTCCTAGCAGTAGTTCTCCGTTCTCTTTCTGGAGAAGTATGTGCTGCATTCTCGCAGAGAGGAGCTGCGTAGGTAGTTTGAGTGGTTGCATCAGAGGGAGATAACTCTGTTGCCGTATGCGCTAAGGTTTTCTGAGTTGGCTCCTCATCCCATCTGGTTGATTCCGCTAGATCGAGAGAGCATGAGATTTATTGATGGTCTTACTTATCAGCTTTGTGTTCTTATGACCAGGAAGAGGGTAATTGGTGTTACATTTGAGGAGGTTGTGGATATTTCCCAAGAGATTGAGTCTGTTCGTCGCCACGAGCGAGAGGGGAGGGAGACTAAAAGGCCTCGAGTATCTGGTAGTTACAGTGGTGCTCCTTCGAGGGGCCGATTTTAGTACGGCAGAGGCCGATAGTTCCGACATGGTTAGTCTGATCGCTCAGGTTATCAAGGGGCGTCATCCGGTCATGGTTCCCACAGTTCACACCAGAGCCATTCTTCACTTAGCGCCCTTCCAGCTTAGAGTTCATCCCGTGCTCCATAAGCTCAGGGCTCTTCTATGCCGAGTGCATTTGCTAGTCACTCCGGTGGGAGGGGTTCCCTTCAGTCCCCTTCTCTAGCACCTGGGAGTTGTTATGAGTGTGGTGAGATGAATCACATATGAAGGCAGTGTCCTCGTCGCGTTGCTAGTTCATCCCAGCAAAGGGGTCACTCATCGGCTTCAGCGCCAGTCGCTCCACTACCACCCGCCCAGCCATCTAGAAGTGGAGGTCAATCAGCCAAGGGTCGCCCCAGAGGGGGAGGTCGATCGGGGAGTGTTAAGGACCATTTCTATGCTTTTCCAGGAAGACCCGATGCAATTGCTTTAGATGCTATTTTTACAGATATTATTTCAGTCTGCCACAGCGATGCTTCTATATTATTTGATCCCGGATCCACATTTTCTTATGTGTCATCATACTTTGCTCATTATTTGGGTACACCCCGTGAGTTTATTGCTTTACCTATTCATGTATCTACCTCGGTGGGCGATACTGTTATTGTAGACCGTGTGTACCGGTCATGTGTGGTGACTATTGTAGGTCTAGAGACTCGAGTTTATCTTTTATTATTGAGCATGGTGGATTTTGATGTCATTCTGGGCATGGATTGGCTATCTCCGTGTCACGCTATTCTGGACTGTCATGTTAAGATAGTCACATTGGCTATACCGGGTGTGCCACAAATCGAATGGCATAGTGTAACTGATTATGTTCCTAGTTGTGATATCTTTCTTGAAGGCCCAGCGTATGGTTGGGAAGGGTTGTCTCACGTATCTTGCCTTTGTGAGGGATGTCGGAGCTGAGGCTCCCAGTATTGATTCTGTCCTAGTTGTGAGGGATTTTCCTGATATATTTCCTACAGACCTGTCGGGCATGCCACCAGATAGGGATATTGATTTTGGTGTTGACCTGATGCCGGGCACTTAGCCCATTTCTATTATGTCGTATCATATGGCACTAGCGGAGTTGAAAGAGTTAAAAGAGAAACTTTTGGAACTCTTAGATAAGGGGTTCATTTGACCTAATGTGTCACCTTGGGATGTGCCGATTCTGTTTGTGAAGAAGAAGGATGGCACAATGAGAATGTGCATTGATTATGGGAAATCAAACAAGGTAACAATTAAGAACAAGTATCCTTTTCCTCACATTAATGATTTATTCGACTAGCTTCAGGGAGCAAGTGTCTTCTCCAAGATTGATCTCCGTTCGGGTTATCACCAGTTGAAGATCAGGGATTTGGATATTCTTAAGACGGCCTTTAGGACCAAATATGGTAACTATGATTTCCTGGTTATATCGTTTAGGCTGACCAATGCCCCGGCAGTGTTAATGCATTTTATGAATAGCGTGTTCCGGCCTTATCTTGGTTCATTTGTCATATTCTTCATTGATGATATTCTGGTATATTCGCGTAGTCAGGAGGAGCACGTGGAGTATTTGAGGTTTGTATTGCAGAGATTGAGGGAGGAGAAGCTCTATGCAAAGCTCTCCAAGTGTAAGTTTTGGCTCAGTTCAATGGCATTCTTGGGACACAGGGTGTCCAATGATGGTATTCAGGTTGATCTAATGAAGGAAGAGGCGATTTAGAGTTGTCCTAGACTGTTCTCAGCCATAGAGATTCGCAAATTTCTTGGTTTGGCAGGCTATTATCGCCGGTTTGTTCAGGGATTCTCATCTATCGCATCTCCCTTGACCAAGTTGATTCAAAAGGGTGCTTCATTTGTATGGTTGGATGAGTGTGAGGAGAGCTTTTAGAAGCGCAAGACAACTTTGACCACAGCTATAGTGTTGGTTTTGCCATCAGCTTCAGGTTCATATACCGTGTATTATGATGCTTCGAGAGTAGGGATCGATTGTGTGTTGATACAGGAGGGTAGAGTTATTTCTTATGCTTCTCGTCAGTTGAAGCCCATGAGAAGAACTACCCCGTTCAGGTTTTAGAGTTGGCTGTCGTAGTTCATGCAGTGAAGATTTGGAGGCATTACTTGTATGAAGTGTCTTGTGAGGTATTCACTGATCATCGCAGTTTTCAGCATTTGTTCAAGCAAAATGATCTTAATTTGAGGCAGTGGAGATGGTTGGAGTTGCTTAAGCATTATGATATCACTATATTGTTTCATCCGGGAAACGCCAATGTGGTGGCCGATGCTTTGAGCAGAAAGGTAGTGAGTATGGGGAGTTTGGCATATATTCTAGTTGGGGAGAGACCTCTTGTAGTTGATGTTCAGGCCTTGGCCAATCAGTTCATGAAGTTGGATATTTCGAAGCCCAGTCAGGTATTGGTTTGTGTAGTTTATCGGTCTTCTTTATATTATCGCATCAGAGAGCGCCAGTATGATGATCCGCATTTGCTTGTCCTTAGGGATAGAGTTCAGCACGATGATGCTAGAGATGTGACCATTGGTGATGATGGGGTGTTGAGGATGCAGGGCCAAATTCTTATGCCTAATATAGATGGGCTTTGGGAGTTGATTCTGGAGGAGGCCCATAGCTCGCGGAATTCCATTCATCCGGGTGCCGCGAATATATATCAGAATTTGAGGCAACACTATTGATAGAGGAGAATGAAGAAAGACATTGTTGTATTTGTTGCTCGGTATCTCAATTGTCAGCAGAGTGAAATATGAGCATCAGAGACCAGGTGTCTTGCTCCAGCGGATGGATATTCCAGAGTGGAAGTGGGAGAGGATCACTATGGACTTTGTTGTTAGACTTCCACGGACTTTGAAGAAGTTCGATGCTATTTGGGTGATTGTGGATCAGCTGACCAAGTCCGTGCACTTCATTCCTATATGTACTACTTACTCTTCAGAGCGGTTAATAGATATATATATCCAGGAGATTGTTCAGTTGCATGGTATCCTAGTTTCCATCATTTCAGATCGGGGCATTCAGTTTACTTCCCAGTTTTGGAAGTTTGCTCAGTGGAAGTCAGGTACTTAGGTAGAGTTGAGCACAACTTTTCACCCTCAGACGGATGGGTAGTCGGAGCACACTATTCAGATATTGGACGATATGCTACGCGCTTGTGTTATTGATTTTGGTAGTTCATGGGATCAATTTCTACCATTTCCAGAGTTTGCTTATAACATAGCTACCAGTCGAGTATTCAGATGGCTCCATATAAGGCTTTTTGTGGGAGGCGGTGTAGATCTCCAGTTGGTTGGTTCGAGCCCGGTGAGACCAGGCTATTGGGGATAGATTTGGTTCAGGATGCTTTAGATAAGGCGAAGGTGATTCAGGAGAGGCTTCGTACAACACAGTTGAGGCAAAAGAGTTATGCTGACAAGAAAGTTCGAGATGTGTCCTACATGGTTGGTGTGAAGGTTCTGTTGAAGGTTGCGCCCACGAAGGGTGTTATGAGATTTGGAAAGAAAGGTAAGTTGAGTCCGCGGTTCATTTGACCTTTTAAGGTACTTTAGAGGATTGGGGAGGTGGCTTATGAGCTTTATTTTCCACCCAGCTTATCGAGTGTGCATATTTCATATCTCTATGCTCCGGAAATATATTGGGGATCTGTCTCATGTTCTAGATTTCAGCACGGTTCAGTTGGAGGGTGATTTGACTTATGATATGGAGCCCGCAACTATTTTGGAGCGTCAGATTCAAAAGTTGAGATCAAAGAATATTGCTTCAATGAAGGTGCAGCGAAGAGATCGTCCTATGGAGGAGGCTACCTGGGAGACCGATCGGGATATGTGGAGCAGATATCCTTGCTTGTTTGAGGCTTCAGGTATGTTTCTTGACTCGTTCGAGGACGAACGTTTGTTTAAGTTGGGGAGGATGTGATGACCCGGCTAGTTGTCTCATGAGTTACCACTCCGTTTTCTCCATTTATACTTCTTTATGCTTCGTTATCCGTGTTTTGTGGTATCGGGTTGGCCGGATTGAATCCGGATTGGTTTTGGTAAGGTTTGAGACACTTAGTCTCTTTTAAGGAAGTTTAAGTTGGAAAAGTCAACCGGATGTTGACTTATGTGTTAGAGGGCTCGAATGTGAGTTTCGATGATTCGGTTAGCTTCGGGAGGTGATTTATGAATTAGGAGTGTGATCGGAATGGATTTTTGAAGTCCGGAGTAGTTTTAGGCTTGAATTGGCGAAGTTGATATTTTGGCGATTTTCGATTGATAGGCAAGATTTTGATCTAGGGGTCGGAATGAAATTCCGAGAGTTGCAGTAGCTTTGTTATGTCATTTGGGATGTGTGTGAAAAATTTCAGGTCATTTAGATGTGGTTTGGTTGGGTTTTTTATCAAAATCGTACTTCGGAAGGTTTTAAAAAACTTAGGCTTGAATCCGATGTGTTTTGGGCGATTTGCTGTTGTTTGAGGTGTTTTGATGATTGGAACAAGTTTGAATAAGGTTTTAGGATGTGTTGGTTCCTTTGGTTGAGGTCCCGGGGGCCTCAAGTGAGTTTCGGGTGGTCAATCAGATCGTTTTTGAGTTAAGGAAGTTGCAGATTTTGAGTTCCAGCAGTTGCAGACATTTTGGTCTCAGCGTTCGCGAGTGGACCCTCGCATTCGCGAATGGTCAGGAAGGGAGGCGTCAGGTTTGGCCTTCGCATTCGCAAAGGGGAGTCACACATTCGCGAAGGGCCGGGATTTGTAAGCTTCGTGTTCGCGAGAGGCTAGGCCTCGTTCGCGAAGGTTTGTGATTTGAGGCATCGTGTTCGCGGAAAGTAAGTCGCATCCGCATAGGGTCATTTTGGATCACTTGGTTTGGGGTCAAGTTTACATCGCGTTCGCGGAAGAGTTAGCGTGATCGCGAAGGGTAAGGTGTAGGAAAGCATTGCGTTCTTCATGGTCATGTCACCTTCGGATAGAGGAAAAGCTGGTCAATGTAAGTTTGTGCTTCGCGAACGCGAGGGTTTGACCGCGTTCGTGAAGAAGGAAATTTAGGCAGGGGCAAAATGTTTTTAACTCGTCTTGTCTGTGATTTTAAGGTTTATTTCCTCCATAGTTGGCCATTTCGGGAGATTTTTATAGGAGATTGAATAGGGATTCAAGGGGAATCGTTGAGAATTAAGATTCTTGGACTAAATACTCGATTATTATGTGAATTACACCGAGAAAATCATGAAAACTAAGCCTAGAATGGAAGAACTAGGGCTTGAGAAATTGGACTTTTGATTTGGGATTTGAAGGACCATTTGGGGTCAGATTTGAGAACTTTTGATATGTATGAACTCGTAGGGAGATAAGGAATCTATTGATGTGAAAACTTCTGAATTTCTAGACGTGGGCTTGGGGGTCGAGTTTTGATAATTTTGGGATTTTTGCCCTTTAATGATTATTTTCTCTTGGGCTTTGTTCCCTTGGCATATTTTGATGTCCTCGTTCTCATTTTTGATAGATTCGACGCGTGTGGAGGCCGATTCGAGCGAAAAAGGCATTGTGAGCTAGAGATTTAGCCGATTTGAGGTGAGTAATGATTGTAAATGATGTTCTGAGGGTTTGAAACATTGGATTTGCACATCGTAGTGCTATATTGAGGTAAGGCACACGCTTGATAACGAGCGTGGGATCGTGCACTATTGGGGATTGAGACTCGGTCCGTCCCGATTGATGATTTTATTGCGTATTTGATTGAAAACTATTTGTTATCGTCATATATTGGGCTGAATGCCATATTTGGGCTTCGTGCCAACTATTTGAACCCTTTGGGGCTTTATTTGATATTTCCTCACTATTTTGACTTACTATTTGAACTCAGTCATGTTAATTTCTACTGTTTTACTGCTCAGCCATTTTTACTCAATTTTGAGACTTAAATTATATTATAACTCTATTACAAAGAATTAATCACTCACTAACTTGTAACAACACTATTACAAGCCACTTTGTAATAACTCTATTACAAAGACTTCACAACTCGACTAACTCTAGCCAAGACACAGACACAAGGGTTTATGATTTACAAAGGATTTCCTACACAATGCTTCTAAGTAAGCTAAGTAGGAATTACAAGTAAGAACTTCAACAAAGATATAACACAACAAAGGACATATAATAACTCAATATGGGGAACTGTCTGTTGCTATGTTGTTCTTTGTTCTTGATTCCCTTGAGAATCACTTTAAAGATGGACACAAATTTGAGTGAATGCTTGATATGTTCTTGAATGTGCAATTGATTTGTTTTACCTTTACTTGATGTTAATATCTCATTTATGACTTCATTTGGATGATGCAAGCATGTTAGGTAAAGGGCAATCCCCATGAAGTTAACCGGTGCACTGTTTTTGCAATATAGAGTGTGCAGGCAACAACTTTACAACTGGCGAGTTAACTTGAACAGTCACCTCGGGAACTGGTAGGGACTAAAAACTTGTTGATCTTAAGTTCTTGAGGATGTGTAATAGGTTACTTATCTAGTTCTTAAGAGTAAGTTTGTTAGATCATCAAAACATAACAGGGATACACATATAACCTATCAATTTTCCCATTTTTGTTGATGAAAAACTTATAATTTAAGTTCCCTCTAAGAACCAGAATGACATTCACATATCTTGAATTCCCCCTGAATCTATTCCCCATCTTGTTCCCCCTCAATTATTTTTCTCCCTTTTGGCATCACAAAAAAAAATCATTAGAAAGAATTAGGAAAAAAAAAATCCAACTTAGTTAACTCATGCCACATATGTGCACACAAACATGACTTAAAACAGAACATAAGAGCAATGCATACACAACAAAAAGAGGAGACTTTCATTAATATTTGGATTTTTTAAGCATGGCGTAGTTCCATCATTTCCAAACACATAGACAAAATAAAGACAACAAAAACAAAAGTACCAGTCATAAACAACACCAGAACTAAAATAGAGGACAAACACTAAGAACTTGACACTAGGGAAAGTGACACTGTTTAGGGAGCATTGGAAGGGAAAGGCCCAGATGAAGAGGCAAGGCTTCTAAGAAGGATGTCCATTCGAGCATTAGCTGACTCCTGCTCGTTGAGCAGTCTCTCTTTCAGGTCTCAACCTGTTTCCTGAGGTCGGCATTTTCCTTGGTCAGACTAGGCAACCTCTATGCTTTGAGAGGTGCTAGAACCAGGTGCCCCTTGAAGCTAACTTAGTTGGCCCTCAAGAATGGCATTCCTTGCCTTCAGCACGAGGAATCAAGACCTTGTTCACTATTTCAAACAATAATTGGTACATTGGAAGGAGGGCCTTATTTTGTGCTCGTTCCCCGTGCTGAACTGCCACATCCTTCAAGATAGCATTTCTAAAGTTCTAAGAGAAGGTTCCCTAAACAGAAGACAATAACTCAGCAGGCACTGTCGATGCCCCTTTTTTCTAAGGTGAAATCGGGTTTATGAAATTTGAGCAGGAAACTCTTTCCCTTTTGCGAATTGGGTTTGAGATTTAGAAGAGTCGCCACCAAATGATTAAGTGCATTAGGACACTAAGAAATTAAAAGAGAAAAAGAACCAGAGAATGGGTAAGGGTTTGAAATTATCTCTGGGGGAATGTGTTAGGTACCCCCCAGGATCTACTAGTGTGGTTCCCGGACATGTTACAATTATGACTTTAAATGTAACAACAAATAAACATAAAAGATAGCTTTCACATAACGATTGCAAACAAAGGGAAGTGTAAAAGTTAAATAAACATATTGAAGTTTAGGAATAGGCGATTTCATAATTATTTAAAGAATATACAAGTGCAGAAAAATAGGGGCCAAATAATTGGTACAAATAATCAAACAAAGGAATGAAATGGGGCAGGAATTTGAAAAAGGAAACAGTACTGGGAATTAAATAATTAAAAGAGATTTTAAATGATTAAAGTAAAAGAAGGGGTTTGAAAGAACTAAAAAAGCCGAAAGTTTTAAAAATTCTGAAAAAAGAAGTAAACACATATAGATGGAGGGGTCCTTGGTTTATAAACAACATGGATCACCCCACACAACACCTGGTAACCATTGATACACGTGGTGTTATCGCGTGATCATCATATCCATGTCTACCCTTTGCCTCCCTGTTAAAGTACTAAATCGCGGAATGGTCTCGTTACTTATTGTATGATACTACCCGCCCCAATCCTATCAGTCCTGGAGACATTTGGGACTACTAATCCTAAAGGGGGAAGGAGTCGAGGGGCTTTTTTTTTTAGAGTTTAAAAGCATAAAATTCAAAGGCGACAAAAAAAAACATAATGTAGTTAGGGGAAACACATAGCAGATTAAAGGCTCAAACATGCCTCATCACTTAAAGAAGCAAATTATCTAGCATGACTTCAAATACTGATTATAGTCTGAATTAAATTTAAAGCGTTAGGACAGGCTGCTTTATCACATATTTCTCAAATGAGAAGTCCGAATTAGGCCTTATCTGGTTGTAGTTTATCAGGGACTGACGCAGTTGATTAATTACCTACTGGTTTGCCTAGATGAGGCCTATAAGCATGTTATCTAACAATGCAGAAGGCAAACTAATTTTAAAGAAAGGTTACTGGTTTTATAAAAAAAGCTCTGCAAATTTTAAACAATCTTGCTACCGATTTTAAACTTATAGGTGAAATAGAAGAAACTAATAATATTCTAAAGGCATGATTTCTAAGCGTTGTTGGTTTCAAGACGACTACGTGAGTGCAAGAGTCCTATAGGCATGGTATGTAGAATGAAGTTAATTATTATTAAACCAATTATTATTTGCCTAATGACAGACATATATGTAGAGGTGCAGAAACGAAACTATAAGCATGATTTCTATATGCAGAAACTTATAGGCATGGTTTCTAGTAATGAAAAAAATCTTATAGGCATGATTTCTACGTATAATGCATAACTTATAGGTAGGATTTCTAAATACGTAAGCGCAGAAACTTATACATGATTTCTATATGCAGAAACTTATAAGCAGAAGTGCTATAAGTTACGCATGAATGCAGAATTTGTAAATAGTAATCCCTATGAGCATGTTGTCTACCCATATGCATACATAAATGACCCTCCCTTTTTCAATATAACGCCATAGTTATTACAAATTAATACATATCCGAATTAATCAAGAAAGATAAAAAAAATTACATCAGAAATTCAAGCTACAACGAAACAGCCTAATTCAGACTCAAGGTCTAACAATATGAGATAAACCAACTTCCAAAGATCAGATTTCCAAAGCCTTCATCATCTTTTGGGTATGTCAAAGTTCCAAGGGGCATCATGAACCCCAGGCAGTGCATACACCCAAATACATTTGCAGGATCAGATTATAGTGCAGTGTGGAAGGGTCAACCCTTAAATGTCCAAGTTCACAGGGAACTCAAGGTTCCCAAGGCAAGGCTCATAGGAGGGGGCAATACTTAGAGTCTAAGAGTAAGTGTAAGTGCCATAGAGGGGGAATTAGGGAAGACCATCACAGGCTAGTGGTTATTCCCAACTATTAGGATATTGGCATACCCCTGACCTGCCTGTTAGCTAAATTTGGGAGTTAGGACCCATCGAAGGTCAGGTTCAGACCTGGGCAGTAATTTGGATACTACCAAGCCATGAACTTTAAATCAACATATATAAGGGAATGGGGGTATGGGGATTTTATAACAGGCAGTAAACATAAAAGAAAGTAACATGTTTAATACAAAACATGAGCAGCAAAGTAGACAGAAATATGGAAAATTTAAAGTAAACACATAGGGAAGTAGCTGAAATCAAAATTGAGACATACCAGTTTCAGGGAAAACAAAAAAGTAAAATAGCAGTCTTGAAAAGCCAAGTTGCAAGCAAGGCAGTACGACAAGTCTCAGAAGAGAGTAGAGATTTGAAAGAGTATTGTGATTGAGAGTATGTGTGTGAGAGTATGAGTGTTGAACTTTAGGATTCAGAAGTTCAAAGTTCTAAAGTTGTAAAGTTTGTAAAAGTTGTTTCAATGCAGAAGGCCCAAGCCCCTTTTATAGTGCAACAAATAAGTAAGCAAAAGGTAAGGAAATAACATTGTAATCAGTCTCCCTTTAGTTAAGGGATTTTGATTTCAAATGGGTAAAATAATTAAGGAAAAGAATTTGAAAAAATATTTCCCTAGTAGTATAATAAAGGGTAAGTACATTGAAGTTATTTAAGGAAACAAACCAATAGTACACGGTTTGTAAAAAAAGGAAAGGGAATCAACCAGTAAAATCAAAATTGCATGCTTTTACTCGAATGAATCAAGTCGAGAAAAGGGTAAAGAAAGGTTCAATTAGGGAAAATCAGTAACAATCAATTAAACACCATTAAAGGAATTCGGAATCAATTAGTAGTTGGCAAAACCTTTTTGAAAGAAGAGTTCTCATATATAAAGCACACAAATATGCGAATCAAGAAGAGACTGTCAAGTTATTTAGAAAAAAGTCTAATCAAAGAAAAGTTCAGAATCATAAGCAAAGAGATACATGTTCAATTTGTAGACTCATAGTGAGTCTGAGAGTCCAGGGTCCCAAAGTAGAACCCTAACTCGAGAACAAAATCAAAATCGTCAAAGGAAACCCCCAAATGCTAGGGTTTCAAAATTGAGTCGAACATGGAGGTGAGAATGCAAGCCATTTGTTTCAGAGCCTCAAGAAAACAGATATGATAGCATGTTTGAACGATAAAGGAAGAAAAATCATGAAGAAGATTTTGAGAAAGCTCGGAACCTAAACAAGTTCAGAAGAAGGAGATAATACAAACTTGAACACAAGTAGATGAAGCATGTAAGAAAATGAACAAAGTCCAGTAAACAAAAATCAAATAACTTAACGGTAAACGCATATAGTGACATAGCAAAGATTAACATGAGTAACTTGCATACTAGAAAAGAAAAGGTAGAAGACAGTACATGCGTAATAAAAAGAAATCACACAAGCAGGGTATGGACAAACACACATAAAGCAAAGAAGAAGAAAAATCAGAGAGATTTTTTCCAAAAAATCCTTTCAGAAACCCTAAAGTCGGAGAGCAACGATTTTGAAAAGAAACTTTTGGGAAAACACTTTAGATGGCAAGAAAAACATAGATACAATATAGATCTAAGCAAATAATGGTGAAAGAACCTCGAATAGCATAGGTTTTTGGAGAAACCCTAGAAATGAGAAAGGCTTGGAAATAGGTCCGATCTTGAGTCGGAGAGGTCAAGAACTAGGCTCATGAGTCTTGAATATGCCGGGGTAATGGACGGAGAAGCCATAGATCTGCAGATCTGAGAAGGATCTGAAGGAGAACCATCGAGTTCAGGTCTCAAAGCTTCGAACAACCATGGTTTATTGATGGAGGGGAGAGAGTACCAACCATCAATGGTCTGAGAAGACATGGATTCCGATGGAGTGGTGGTTGAAGAGGGGTAGAAGGAGGCTAGGGTTTTAGAGAGTTCGAGAGAGTTTGAGAGACAAAGGGATTCAAAGGCGGCTAATTGGGTGAAAGTGATTAGGGTTAGGGGTGTTTGGGAAATTAAAAAGGAAAGGGAAAATTATGGCCATTGATCAAAATGATCAACGACCTAGATCAAAAAGGGAGCCGGGCGGGTAAAATTAATGGGTTAGGGGTCGGGTAATTTAGGAATTGGGCTGGTACAATTTGAGATCTGAAATTGGGGGTTTAATGAGGGGTCAATTTGGGCTAAAATTTAAATGAAATAGGGCTAACTTTTAAATAACCGCTTTTTTCCTTTTTATTTTGTAAAAATAGTAAATATGATTTAAAAAGAAAATTAAATATACGAAAAAATTAATAGTCTATAAATATTATTTTGAAAATGCTGGAACCAATTTTATAATTATAGAAATTCTATTAATCTTAATATAGGCTAAAATAGTAATTATAAGCAATTTAGCTTTTTAAAATACCAAAAAGATTTGTAAAAAATATACAAAAATCACCTTAAATATATTTTGGTATAAATATGAGAATAAAATAAATTATCACCAATATTGATAGTTTTGGGAATAATTACTGATTTTTGTACTACTAAAATGGATAATAAATTGATTAAAAAATCTTTTAAAGAATTAGGAAAAATACCAAAATACTTAGCTATGCTTATATACGCATATATATGTTATTTTGAAAGTATTTTGTGTAAAAAATTTATATAGGGAAAAATTGGGTATCAACAGCTGCCCCTCTTTATCCGGAAAGGATGAAAGAGTTGTCGGGTAAAGATATAATGGCAAATTTTGACCGAATGAAATGATTTGAAGAATTTTGGCCAAGCGCTGGTTCCTAAGCTACCAACATATCCTTGGTCTTACAGGAATCAGGCCATATGTAGTTCGGGATCCGTCGACGGAATATGCCGATGGAGACTTTTCCAAGAACGGGCGCGATGAATGGTCAAAATCTAGTAGGCTACGGGAACCGGAGCGAGATCTCTCCTGCTGAGATGGCCGTTGCTAGCCGATTTACCTGCAAATGAGCAATACAATTATGCATAAATTTAAACGTGATGCAAGTTCCCGTTAGGCCATGAATGCTGTCTTTGGACGGCTACGATGACGTCCTCAGACCATGACGTCTTGGGCCATGAAGCGTATGATAAAGGATTCGCAGGCTATGAAATGATGTTCTTGGGATATGAGAATGATGCCTCCAAACCATGATGCCTTTGAATAATGCTATGCAAAAGATAAAATAGGGGTCCTCAGGCCATGGCATGGCGTTCTTGGGCTATGAAATGATGCCTCTGAACAATGACGCCTTTGGACAATTTGGCAATCTTTCAGCCCATGAAATGCATAAGGTGGTGATCTTTCAGCCAATGCAAGATTTAAATAGAGATGGCGATATTTCAGCCGATGTAGAATTTAGATAAAGGGGGCGATATATCAGTCGATGCGGAATCTAAAGGTGGCGATATTTTAGCCGATGTAGAATTTAAATAAAGGTAGCGATATTTTAGCCATGCAGAATGTAAGTAAAATGGCGATCTTTCAGCCGATGAAATATTTAAATGAAGTGGCGATATTTTAGCCAATGCAAGACATAAATAAAATTGACGATATTTCACCCGATGCAGGATTTAAATGAAGTGGCGGTCTTTCAGCCGATGCAAGATTTAAATGAAGTGGTGATATTTCATCAAATGCAAGACATAAATAAAATTGACTGTATTTCAGCCGATGCAGGATTTAAATGAAGTGGCGGTCTTTCAGCCGATGCAAGATTTAAATGAAGTGGCGATATTTCAGCTGATCCAAAATTTATATAAAGGTGGCAATATTTCAGCCATGCAGATGGAGGTAGAGCTTAACCTCAGAAGGCATAATGGTAGCCTTATGCAAATCGAAAAATGCAGATGGAGTTAGAGCTTAACCTCGGAAGGCAGAATGGTAGCTTTATGCAATGCAGAAAATCCAGATGAAGGTAGAGCTTAACCTCGGAAGGCAGAAAGGTAGCCTTATGCAATGCAGGAGAATGCAGATAGAGGTAGAGCTTAACCTCAGAAGGCAATATGGTAGCCCTATGCAATGCAAAAAAATGCATATGGAGGTAGAGCTTAACCTCGGAAGGTAGAATAGTAGCTTATGCAATGCGAAAAATGCAGACGGGGATAGAGCTTAGTCTCGGAAGGCAAAACAATAGCCTTATGCAATGTAGAAAATGCAGATGGAGGTAGAGCTTAACCTCAGAAGGCACAATAGTATCCTTATGCAATGCAGAAAATACAGATGGAGGTAGAGCTTAACCTCGGAGGGCAGAAGGGTAGCCTTATGCGATGCAAGAAATGCAGATGGAGGTAAAGCTTAACCTAGGAAGGAAGAATAGTAGCCTTATGCAATGCAGAAACTACAGATGGAGGTAGAGCTTAACCTCGGAAGGCAGAATAATAGCCTTATGCAATGCAGAAAATGCGAACAATAGTAAAATTTCTTAGCTGATGGCTTGATAGCTTATTGCGATATTGTAGCTGCTGGAGATGTTGTATGCAGATAGAAAAGGTAAATAGGTGATGGTTCCGAGGGTCGTATTCCTCAAAAGTATAAGTGTATAAATGTATTCGGTGATTTGCAACTTGGGTTCCTGTATCCAAAGAAAAATTATGAGTTTGTAGAAGGGAAAGGTTAGTTCGTATTCCTCGTGGACTTCGCTTGTCCTGCTTGGATCTGTTTTCAGTGATGTTGTGTATCATTAGGGTAATGTCATTAAACAAAGAAATTTGATAATAGATATGCATGATTTATTAAAGTATAAAATAATTTTCTTTAGATAAACCGACGACTGCGACGCGGTTCAAGACATTGTAACCTCTTTTGCTCCAGAATTTTGAGGGTCCTCTTCAAATTCTACTTCAGTTTACTGGGTTGCTGCTTCTGACGGCTTCTTGCGACGATCGACTGAAGTTACTTCGAAATTTTGATGGTCCTCCTCAAAATTCTGTCCTAGTTTCCAATTACGGGAAAAATGAAAATTTTATTGAATTGTGATCGAACCCATAAGGCTGCCTATGTATCCCCTCTTAAATGGGAATCATGTCAGACGTAGTTCAAATTAAATCATATAATGAAATCATAAGTGCTACACATAGTATCACTTTACTGCATCTGAATTGATCGGCTTCGGCCAAACTTCTCCGTCCATTTCTACAAGTATGAGGGTTCCTCCTGTTAGAACCCAGTGAACCATGTATCGACCCTGCCAGTTGGGAGAGAATTTCCCTTTGGCTTAATCTTGATGTGGAAAGATTTTCTTCAATACCAGCTGTCCTGGTGTGAATTGCCTTGGCTTGACTCTTTTGTTTAAGGATCTGGACATTCTGTTCTGATAAAGTTGACCATGACAGATTGCGTTCATTCCTTTTCAATCTATGAGGGCTAACTGCTCGTAGCGACTCTTTACTTGTTCTGCGTCGTCGAGTTCTGCTTCCTATATGATTCTCAACGAGGGAATTTCTACCTCGGCGGGAATGAATGCCTCTGTACCATAAACCAGCATATAGGGAGTTTCCCCAGTTGATGTGCGAACTGTGGTGCGGTGCCCCAATAAAGCAAATAGCTTCTTGTGCCACTATTTATGCTTTTCTATCATTTTCCTTAGTATCTTCTTGATATTCTTATTGGCAGCTTCTACGGCTCCATTCATCTGAGGTCTGTAAGTTGTAGAATTCTTGTGTTTGATCCTGAAGGTTTCACATATGGCCTTTATCAAGTCACTATTGAGATTGGAACCATTATCAATGATGATTGACTCCGGAATTCCGAATTGACAAACAATGCGGTCGCGGACAAAGTCCGCCACGACTTTCTTAGTCACTTCCTTGTAAGAGGCTGCTTCAACCCATTTTGTGAAATAATCAATTGCCACTAGAATGAACCTGTGCCCGTTTGATGCGGCAGGTTCGATAGTTCCGATGAAATCCATTCCCCAAGCGGCAAACGGCCATGGCGAGCTTATTGCAGTAAGCTCGTTTGGAGGCACCTTTATCATGTCTGCATGTATTTGAAAGTGATGGGACTTTCGAACATACTAGATGCAGTCCATTTCCATAGTCATCCAAAAATAACCTGCCCGGAGTATCTTCTTGGCTAAGACAAAACCGTTCATATGTGGACCGCATGTTCTAGCATGGATTTCTTCTAAGAGTTTAGATGCTTCCTTTGTGTCGACACACCTTAGTAATCCTAAATCAGGAGTCCTCTTATACATGATTCCTCCGCTGTGAAAGAAATTGTTAGACAATCTCCGGAGTGTGCACTTCTAAGTGGGATTTGCAAGCTCTGGATATTCTCCTTTGGTTAAATATTCCTTGATGTCGTGGAACCAAGGCTTTCCATATGCTTCCTCCTCGACATGAGCATAGTAAGCTGGCTGATCATGATTCTTTACTGGAATAGTGTCTATGAAGTTGTTATCTGGATGCTGAATCATTGATGGTAGAGTGGCCAAGGCATCGGCAAACTAATTCTGGATTCTAGGGACATACCGGAACTCTATCTTTGTGAACCTCTTCCTCAACTCCTATACGTGATGCAAATACGGGAGTATCTTGGAGTTCTTGGTCGCCCATTCTTCTCGGACCTGATATATAAGCAAATCCGAATCTCCAATCACTAGCAACTCTTGGACGTTCATGTCGATGTCCATTTTGAGCCCTAAGATGCAAGCTTCGTACTCGGCCATATTGTTGGTGCATGAGAACCTGTGCTTGACGGATGCCGGATAATGTTGGCCAATTTTTGCCCCTATGCCAACTCTCTTGAAATTTGCTGCTCCGTCGAAAAATATCCTGCAACTGTCATAGGATTCTGCAATGTCTTCTCCTATGAAGGATACCTCACATCAGGAAAATATGTCTTCAGAGGCTCGTATTCTCCATCCATAGGGTTTTCAGCGAGGTGATCCGCTAGTGCCTGTCCTTTGATTGCTTTTTGAGTCATATAGACAATGTCAAATTTACTCAGCAGGATCTGCCACTTGGATAGCTTGCCGGTGGGCATGGCCTTCTAAAAGATATACTTTATTAGATCCATTCTTTATATGAGATACGTGGTATAGGCACAGAAATAATGCCTCATCTTCTGAGCTACCCAAGTCAGAGCACAACAAGTGCATTCTAATAGAGAATACCGGGCCTCGTATAGGGTGAACTTCTTGATGAGATAGTAGATGGGTTGTTCCTTCCTCCCCGTTTCATCATGTTACCCCAGAACATAACCAAACGCTCCATCCAAAACTGCAAGGTAGAGTAGTAGGGGTCTACCTTGTTCGGGTGGAACCAAAACTGGCGGCGTTGATAGGTACTCCTTAATTCTGTCGAAGGCTTTCTGGCAGTCATCAGTCCATTTGGTAGTGGTGTCCTTCTTTAGAATTTTAAAGATTGGTTCACAGATGACAGTAGATTGTGCTATGAACCGGCTAATATAGTTAAGTCTCCCCAAGAAACTCATTACTTCCTTTTTGTTCTTCGGTGGTGGCAGTTCTTGGATAGCTTTGACCTTTGATGGATCCAGTTCTATTCCTCGGTGACTCACAATAAACTCGAGTAGTTTTCCGGCAGGAACCCCGAATTCATATTTAGCGGGAATCAGTTTCAGGTTGTACCTTCTCAGTCTGTTGAAGAACTTCCTCAAATCTTCCATGTTGTCAGCGGCTTTCTTGGCCTTGATGATGATGTCATCTACATACACATTGATTTCTTTGTGTATCATGTGATGGAAAATAGTAGTCATGTCTCTCATGTAGGTGGCCCCATCATTCTTTAATCCAAACAGCATCATCTTGTAACAATACATCACCCACATCGTAATGAAGGTTGTTTTCTCAGCATCTTCTTCGTCCATCCAGATCTGATGATACCCAGCAAAACAATCAACAAACGATTGCAGCTCGTGCTTGGCGCAGTTGTCAATTAGAATGTGTATGTTTGGCAAGGGGAAGTCGTCTTTGGGACTAGCCCGGTTGAGGTCCCGGTAGTCGACACAGACTCTAACCTTCCTGTCCTTCTTCGGTACTGGCACGATGTTGGCTAACCATGTTGGATACTCTACTACCCTGAGAACCTTGGCTTTGAGTTGTTTGGTGACTTCTTCCTTGATTTTCAAACTCAAGTCAGGCTTGAACTTCCGGAGCTTCAGTTTTACCGGCGGGCATGCATGATCGGTTGGTAGTTTGTGAGCCACAATAGATGTACTGAGACCGGTCATATCATCATACGACTAGGCGAATATGTCCTCGTATTCCCTTAGGAATTCCATATACTCTTCCTTTTCAGACGGTGACAAATGAACACTGACTCGTGTCTCTTTGATGTTTTCTGCATCTCCCAGATTGACGATCTCAGTCTCCTCCAGGTTGGACTTAGGTCTACTCTCAAAATCCTCAACTTCTTTAAAAACCTTTTCTGGTATATCATCTTCTTCTGAGTCTATATCTGTTTGTTGCGTTGTCTCGTTGCATGTCACAATTCGGTTCATCAAGATAAGTAATAGTAATGCCCGAGGAATGCTGGGCTCTGGTGGTTCTAATAGTCCAGTTGTTGAGGTGTGCTCCTCTGCTTACAACCTGTATAGAAGGGCCTTCCTCCCCCTCCTCCTCAAAAATGACATAACAGTCCATATCATTCTTTTCTAAGAACAAATTCCTCACTGTTGCTAATGCTTTCTCTTCTTCTGACCCATAGATGACTTCAACTGGTTGAAAAGTCTGTTCCAGACGGGGTATCAACTACTCCAATGGATAGTAAGGGCCGTGCCAGGGTGGCGACCAGTCCTTGAATTCTTCCTAGGTATACTCAAATCCCAATCTGAAGGTGGTGCCATGCTTGTTGAGCTTGATAGGCTTAGCAATTCCTTGGAGATTCTTGCCAAGTCCTTTACCAGGTTCATACTCGCACCAGTTCAGTAGGCTTTTGATTTTATTATCCCACCATTTGTCCTTGTCCACGGCGTTGACTCACTCAATGTGGTGGTAGGTTTCTCTGCCTATCTTTCTCCTTCCTCCGATTGCTGGGATAGTCTGGCGACTGTATATGGGATTGCATCGCCATGAATAATCACCTCTTGGTGATTCCACTCAAAGTTCACTGCCTGATGTAGGGTTGATGCCACAGCCCAAGCGGCATGGATCTAGGGCCGTCCGAATAGCAAGTTGTAACATGCTGGGATGTCTATTACTTAAAAGTTGACGTTGAACCAAGTGGGTCCCATTTACAGGCACAAACTGATTTCCCCAATAATGGATCTTTGGGAACCATTGAAAGCTTTGACACTAATGGCTCCATCCTTGATCTCATGCAGGCTCTTTCCCAATGTTCTGAGAATCACCAATGGACAAATATTGAGGCTGGACCCTCCGTCAATCAGAATCCTGGTGATCAAATAATCCTCGCATTGCACAGTGATGTGCAATGCCTTGTTGTGGCTTAAACCTTCCGGTGGAAGCTCATCTTCGTGGAAAGTGATTTTGTGACTCTCCAATACTTTTGCTCCCATGTTTTCCATTTCTCCTGCAGTTATGTTGCTGGGTACATATGCCTTGCTCAGCACCTTCAATAAGGCATTCTTATGTGCGTCGGAGCTTTGCAGCAGAGCTAGGATGGAGATATGTGTTGGTATTTTATTCAATTGATTAATGACTGAGTGCTCTTTTGCTTGTATCTTCCTCCAGAGATCATCGGGCCCAATTTTGGTCGGCCGTCCAGAGGCTTGCTTACTCGATTCAGCTAAATGTTTTGGAGTATAAACCCTGCCAGTTCTTGTCATGCCCTGTGCTGCAACTACTTCTCTGGATTTGGGTTTCCCTTTTCTTCTCGCCTCGACTGTATAATCCCAAGGGATGTCCTTCATATGGAATGGTGCTATAGCCGACATTGCTACTGGAATAGGCACCCTTTCTTTGGAAGGTAACACATCAACATCAAATGGAGTAGGTGCCTTTGGGGACCCAAACTTGACCTCAATCGGTCCTGGAATTTTTGCAAAAGAAGGCGCTTCGAACTCAAGTGGTATGGACATGTTCACTTTAGCGTCTCCAGAAGGCTGGATCTGGACTACAATCGGATTAAGTGTGAGTGTTGGTTTCTTTGGCTCGTCACCTTCAGCGATCAATCTGATCGATCCTTTGGGGTCCCGATCATCTTCTATCTCAATCATGTGAACACCCCCACCCTTGTGGTCTGGTAGAGGGTTATTGTGGACATTCGGAGCAGGCTCCTTTGCCACGATGATCTTGTTGTCAATCAAAGCTTGGATCTTATCCTTCAGAGAGCGGTATTCATCAATGGTATGCCCCTTCATGCAGGAATGATATGCACAAGTTTTGTTTAGGTTGACCCATTGGGAAGGATTTTTTGGGGTTATGGCAGGGATAGGGGTGACGTAACCAGCAGCTTTAAGCCTTTCATATAGCTGGTCAATTGGTTTGGCAATGGAGGTATATTATTTTGGAGGTCTGCGGTCGAAGTTTGGTTGGGATCTAGGGAAATTTTGGCGAGGGGGAGGTAATTGATAGTGGGCTTGTTGGGTGTTGTAGGCTTGGTAGATGTGTGCTAGTTGAGAGTATTTGGGTGAAGTAGGCTGATATGCGGAAGGTGGAGATGATTGGTAAGTAGGTGGTAGATCTTGGTAAGAGGGCAAATATGCATGGTAATTTGAGGTAGCATGATATGTAAGAGAGGTTATTGGGTAGGTTTGGTATTTTATTGGGGATTTTGTTCTCTATGCAACCATCTCAGCATTCACATCCCTTTTCTTGGACGTGCCACCAGACTGTAAAGCCTTGTTGGTAGCCTGTAATGCTTCAAAGTTAGTGACCATACCACTTTTAATACCTTCCTCGATCCTCTCCCCTAGCTTGATGATGTCGGAAAATTTCTGGCCTTCAATCAACATCAACCTTTCGTAGTACTGTGGGTCTTGAGCCCAAACAAAAAACCTGTTCATTTGCTCTTCTTCCAAAGTCGGCCTGACCTTGGCAACTTCTGATCTCTAATGAGTAGCATACTCGCGGAATGTCTCTATAGATTTATTCTTTAAGTTCTAGATGTAGAACACATCTGGCGCATTTTCCATGTTGAATCTGAACCTGTACATGAAATTGGATGCTATACTTACTAAGTTCGACCACTTCTTCGGGTCTTGGATAATGTACCAAGATATAGCATCCCCTTTCAGACTTCTCACAAAGAGCTTCATGTGAATCTTTTCATCTTTTCCTACTCCGACCAGCTTGTCGCAGTATGTCCTCAAATGAACTCTAGGATCCCCGGTGCCATCAAATATTTCGAACATGGGAGGTTTGTACCCCTCAGGCAGTTCGACATCTGGTTGAATGGAAAGGTCTTCGTAATTCAATCCCTCGATCCCCTTGCTTCCTTCAACACCCTGAACTCGGCTAGTCAGCTTCTTGAGTTCTGCGGCCGAATTCCTGATAAGAGAGTCTTTGTCGTCAGACTCAGGTATGCTCGAGGCGGATTGAATGGGGTATGGTATGGTTTCCACATAGATGGGGGTGTTGTGGTGATTATCATTTGTGGAGTTTAGTGGTTCAGGGATGAGCATTGGGGTGTTGTTTGAAGTGTGGAATGTGTTACAGTGGCGATGGGGAGCGGGATGGTTTTGTGGTTTCGGGATGTCTTGTGGTGGTGTGGGATTTTGAGTGTTGGGGAAGTTGACATCTGGGGTAGTGAGGGAAAATGACAAGCTTGCCAAGTTCCGAACTTGGTCCAGTTCTTCCTGAAATTTCAATAACTTCTATTCGAGCTGGGAGGAACTTTCCTTGAAACCTGAATACCCAGAGGAGCCTCTACCCTTTCAACTGGGTTCTCCTTTCTGATGTTCTCAAATCTTCCATTTTTCCCTTGTTCTTGTTTTCTATAGGACTCGGAGTAGGAGGAGGTGGAGGGCCCTTAGATCTTTTGGAGTAAGATGATGATGCTAGAGTGCACAAACTAACCTTTGGGAAGGGGAATAAACAAAAGCAAAAACAAAGCAAGGTAACAAGTTAGTGAGGACCGTGAGAAGAAAACGTTGCAATATTTAAACACATAGTGCAAGAATATAAATCATGTCCTAATTTCGGAGCCTCATTGTGCCCCAGGTAGGCCTAGTGACAAGTTGATTTGGAGAACTTATAATGCTAAATGCCTCATTTTATTGATAAAAGTAAGACGAATCCCAAAACGACACTAAAATAGCAGAAAATAAAATGCCACTAATGGCCATTGGCCTTATTACATTTAAAGCAAAGAAAAGACCCCTAACTACTTGGTCCCAAAAGGACCTTCTCCAGACTCGGCATCTTTAGCTCCATCGAACAGCTTTACCAGCTCACGTAGCCCCAACAGCAAGTAGGCTCTAGCCAAGTGTCCTCATTCGTTCGTTTCCCTCAGCATTCTAGCAGTTTTCAATCCTCTGGATGAACTTCCTTTCTCGTTCCACTAAACCCCGCTCCAAATGCCCCAGTCACTTGTTGGCGCTGATAGCCATATCTTTCCATTCTTCAAATAGCTTTTGATGGGCTTCTTGAATTTTCCAGTGCTTACTTTCGCATTCCTGAATCCTCTTGCATAATTGGTTGTACTTAGCCTGTACTTCAGCCTTCTCGTCGATGACCGTGTGACGTCGAACAAACTCGGGTTGTCCTAACCCACTATGATCGTCTTCCAACCAGCTTATATAGTATGGAGTATAACCAGCTGTCGATGCCCCCTCTTTCCCTCCATCCAGAGAGCGAGAAATCGGGTTTGCGACATTTAGGAAAGACAACTCTATTCCCGTTTGGGATTGGGTTTTGGATTTGGAGAGTCGCCACCTAATGATTATAGTGCATTAGGACACTTTAAGAAGGGATTAAAGATGAAAAAACCAGAGTTTCGGTAAGGGCTAGAAATTATCTCGAGGGGAAGGTGTTAGGCACCCCTCAAGATCCACTAGTGTGGTTCCCGGCCATGCTACAATTGTGACTTTAAATTCATACAACAAGTAGACAAGCATTGCAAATACGAGGAAACTTTCACATAACGTTTGCAAATGAAAGCACAAAAAAGTTTTTAAAAGTGCTAAAATTTGGAAGAAAGTAGTTTTATAGTTAAAGAAAGGATATACGAGTAAAGGGGAAGGGGTCAAATAATTGATGCAAGTAGCTTAAAAGAAGTGAAAGAGGTAGAAATTTAGGGAGAAGCAATACTAAAATTCATACAATTGCAAGAGAGATTTTTCATGATAGGTGCAAAGAAATTTAGGGAGAAGCAATACTAAAATTCAGACAATTGCAAGAGAGATTTTTCACGATAGGTGCAAAGAATTGAAGTAAAAGAAGAGAAGTTAAAAACTTAACAGCTTTTAAAATTCTGAAAAAAAATAACAAACTAATAAATAGGGAGGGGTCCTAGGTTTATATATCACATGGATCATCCACACAACACCGGTACCCAATTGTACGCATAGTGTTATCGTGTGATCATCATCTCCATGTCTACCCTTTCCCACCCCTTTAAGGTATTAAATCGCGGAATAGTATCGTTACTTATTGCATGCTATTACCTGTCCCAATACTATTAGTCCCAGAGGCAAATGGACTACTAATCCTAAAGGGAGAGGGGTTTGGGGATTTTAGAAGTTTTCAAAGGACAAAATGCTAAGGCGTCAATCAAAAACACGTAATGCAAATAGGGGGAAACAGACAAGCAAACAGGGCTCAAACACGCCTCCATAAATCAGCAAAAAGTCATAGAGTTTAGCATGTCTTACACGTACTGATTTGGTCTTAATTAAATAAAGCAACGTGCGGACTGGTTCAACGCATATTTTTAGATAAAAAGTCTACATTAGGCATACTTGAATGTAGTTGACTAAAATTGATCTGGTTGATTAATTAATCCCTTTGTCTAAGTGTTGGTTAGAACTAGGCGTGATATCTACTAATTTTAGAAAGACGCAAACTAATTATAGAGAAGGTTACTAGTTTTAAAAGAATAATACTAGTTCAGCAGTTAATATTACTTTGTTTCAGATTAGAGATTTCCTATAAGCATGCTTTCTACACGTTTACTGATTTGGACACCTTTTTAGACGTTAGCAAAAGGTCCTATGAACATGGCATCTATATGCAACCTATATTATTAAACCTATGAACTGCTTGCCTAATGATGCTTATATGTGCAGAAATGCAGTAGTCTATAGACAGTATTTAAATGAATTTGCAGAACCATTAGAAGTTAACCTTATAGGCATGATATCTATGTGTGAGTTTGCAAAAAATTAAGAGTTAATCCTATAGGCATGATTTCTATGTAGGAGTTTGCAGAAAATTAAGAGCTAATCCTATTGGCATGATTTCTAGGTATGAGTTGCAGAAATTAAGAGTGAATCCTATAGGCATGATTTCTATGCGTGAGTTTGCAGAAAATTAGCAAGGTACTTTACTTACTATTATAAGTGGATGACTACAGTAGATAGATCTGGTTTTCTTTACTTAGAGAGAAGTCCTAAGCTCTTTCTAAGTTTAATATATATAAAGTTTGGAAAATAAGTCAAATCTCCAGATCAAGAGGTTGAGGTCTGAACTCCGGCGGAGAATACGTGTCAAGGGTCTTTGATTTCATGCTCCTGAAGATAGGAAACAAACGTGAGCTATCGTGTGTTCATACTCCGCTGCAGAATGGGGTGTCCGAAAGAAAAGACCGACATATAGTTATAGTTGAAATGGCTTTGACTTTGATGATAAATAATGGAGTACCAAAGCATCTATGGGTTGAAGCATTCACTACTACAGTGTATTTAATCAACAGATTGCCATTTTCTGTTATCAACATGCAATCTCCCTTTTCTTCTCTTTATGGTCGTGATACTTTTCAGGGGGAGATCACTACCCTTTCTGAGACATCTGACTGGGTTACTTTAAATCAATCTTCAGAGCACAGTTCCGATAGTACAGTTCAAGGTGCCGATAATTCATCTTCAAAAATCATTCTATCTCTGTTTGCCGCCTCAAGCGAGCACTTTATGGCCTTAAACAAGCACCCAACCTATACAAAGGGCTATAGCTGTCCACTATAGGAGCTTTCTTCTAACAATCCCTTATTTGGTATGTCACGAAATCATGAAGCGAACTCGTTCTATTCAATATCTATATGGGGGAAAGAAGATCGAAAGCCATTGAGTAGTGAGACTTTCTTTTCCAGAGTAGTCATAGAAAGAGAATCGAGGGGTCTGCAGGCATGAGTGCTCAGGTACGCCGTCAGTCTAAATTCCTAGTAGTCTTTTTCAGTTGTATTTGTTTTAACGAAAAAAGAATAAAGAAAGTCCCGAAGAGCGGAACGGCCGTCCAACTCCCCCAAATACAAGGGAGCGGGCACTGCTCTCAGCCTGTCGTAACAACGAAAGAAAACTCCACATACCGGAAAAGAGATTGACCTTATTCCTAGAACGGAATATAGACATTGGTACAAGAGGAGGCTCGAGGGACCTCGAGCGTAATATACGCTACCATCGGAGAGACTTTAGCCACATCTTAACCCATGGTTGAAGAATGAGGCGATCAAGAAAGTCCTCCCCTGGAAAAAATATCCGAAGATCTTCTCTTTCCTTTTCATTACAAACAAAGCGAAGGCGCTACTTTTAGCCCTTTCAAGAATGAAGGCCCGCGCGACACTCGGCGTTAACACTCCCAAATCTGGAAATCCTAACCACAGTTTTAATGATAACGGGCGGCGAAAGCATACAAAGATAGTGAGGCTTCCATCGCTTAGATTTAGGGCGATAGGGCGCACCACAGATACGATAAGAAGCACCCCTCAATCGATAGGTCAAAGACAGAAAGATAGTACCAGTGACATCTCTAATCTTTGAGAAAATCGGGGTCTTTTCCACATAATAGCGTCAACCAAAGACCGGAGCATCTTAGCAGACACTGGAGAGAAATCCCTAGTAACTTCGTCGCTCAAAAATGATTTGGCAAACTCCAAAACATGACTTATAATAAATAATCTTTCAAATGGGAGACTTTTCTTTAGATATAGTTATAGTACACTGAAACTATATATTATGCTAAGTGGCCGTCACCTTCTCGTCGGCGATCACCGTCGCCAAGAATGGCATAGTCGCAAAGCTTCGTCGTGCCATACACCCTTTCAGTAGCTATCCACACAAGCATATGATGTTTAAGTGTGAATAGAGGCCAAGAACTAAAAAATCCGAGGGGTTGACCCTTCGTAAACGTCACAACCGATGACCTATAGCCTTTATTATAATTATAGAAACTATATGGTAATTGAAAGACTACAGAACAAAGTATGAACGTCCAGGAAGTTGCAAAGGGATTTCCGAACAACCCTGCATACAGGACGTCAGGATAACAGATAAGGAATCGGTAGCAGCCTTAAGATAAAAAGAGATAAATTTTTTCTTTCTTCTCAAGTACTGCAACGGTTGGGTCTGATTATAGGTACCATCCATTCTTAACCTTGCCAAAACCTTCATCCATCGTGTATAGGCCGTACCAAGGCCTGATATAAGGGTAAGCCAATAGCGAATAACCTTTTCTTCCCTGCCTCCTCGACCTTCATTCCCATCCTGCAGCCAAAGTGATAGCGGCTGTAGCATCCACCGGTAATGTGTGGAAGAGGGTAAGATTTCTATGTGGATAGGACGTATCAACACCTTTTGCATCTTTTCATTTTAAAGGAAATATAGTTGAATAATATAGTGTTGGGTCCTGAGGACCAGGATGGCCGAAGATCAAAACCTAAATGTGCCAGTGGTTGATCATCGAAGCCTGGGCAATAACGATTAAGGAATTTGAGCGTTGATGTAGCTAAGAGCCACCTTCATAGTCAATTCATTAGGGTTGTCACCTTCTACCCGGAAAAGTATCCACCGTTTTCTTTATCCGTTAAGCCTCACAGATACGGGACTTCCTAAAGAAAACTACAATCGCAGTTTATCAACCACTCACAAGACGACCGAGATCTTCGACTTAGCTCCCAAAGGTAATCCACCCGGCCCTTTCCCAACCTATACAAGGAGAGCGGAAGATAACGAAAGGGAGACAAGGTCCTAACTAAATAGAACACAAACTCCCATTCCATCTATCATATCAGTCTAGTCGATCCAATTCATTCTTATCTATAGATAACGCAAGAGAGAATTTATGACCTCGCGGATGGAGAGGGATTCGAACCCCCGGTATTTCTATAAATACTTTGGTTTTCAACACCGACTCTTTCAACCGCTCAGACATCCATCACCTTCGTGCTTCGCCCGCCCTATCCATCCGTGCGCTGGCAGGTAGGGGCTTATCTATGTGATTCGCTACGCTTGCCTGCGCCTATCGGCTGATTCTATTGCCTGCCGGTTAGCGAAACTTTTCCGGTAGTACGAATCTCTACGCTTCGCCTCTTTCTATATGATAATATGCATCTTGGTTGTTGCACTCCCTGCGGATAATAGCAAGAGAGTGAATAATGAATGATCCTCCAAACTAAAAGAGTGATTGAGTCTGACTCAAGCGAGTGAGTGGAAGGCGTGGCAAGAGAGCGAGTTCGACTCGCGAACGATCAGCAAGTGAAGGATCGATCCTTTTCTAATCCTATAGGCATGATTTCTAGGTGTGAGTTGCAGAAATTAGGAGTGAATCCTATAGGCATGACTTCTATGTGTGAATTTGCATAAAATTAAGAGCTAATCCTATAGGCATGATTTCTACCCTTAGTGCATAAAAATAAACCCCATCCCCCTTTTACTAAATCCCCGAGTTTATACAAGTTATTACAACCCAAAATAAGTAAAAACTGGAATTAGAAAATATATCAGAAATTATCAGCTACATACGAGCAGCCTAATTCAGACTTAATGCCTAATAATGTGAGATTGAACCAACTTTCGAGATCCAAATTTCCAAGCCTTCTCTCATCTGGGGTGTTTTAGAGATCCAACGGATTTCAGGAACCCTAGGCAGTGCATACACCCAAGATGTTAATCAAAAATTGAGTTGTGCAGTGTGGAAGGGCCAGGCCTTGTGTATCCAAGTTTAGAGAGATCTCAAGGGTCCCAAGGCAAGGCTCATACAAGAGGGGCAGAACCTAAGTTCTAAGAGTGAGTGCAAGTGAAATAAAAGGGGTAGGGGATACCCAGGCAGGCTAGTGGTCATGCCCAACCATGAAGTAGACTGGCACACCCCTGACCAAACCTATTGGTCAAACATTTAGAGAGTAAAGACCTACTGGAGGTCAAGCTATGGCCTGAGCAATAACTAGAAATATTGTCAGGCCAAAGCTGTTACTCAGCACACGCAATAAGAGAATAGGGAGGGGAAATTGACAAAGCTTAGGGTCTAAAGGGTCCAGTTCATATCCATGGACAATAACTTCAAATATTACCATGTTTCTGAACCATAACTTAAAGCGTATAAGGGGGATATGAGGGTTTGGTATTCATAAGGTAGCAAGTAAATAAGAAACGACTGACAGAGTACACACATAGATGAGCATTGATTCACAAAGAAAGGGAATAAATTACAGCATGCTAGTAACTTATTTAGACTACAGAAACATGGGCAGAATTAGACAGGAAAGCAAAAACATGTTGTTGTTGAGGCTTGAAAATTAATTAGGACATACCAGTAGAGAAGCAAAGTGCAGAAAACATAGAGCAAACAAGAGTCCTCAGTCTAGACTTGGCTTTCAGCCGGCTAGACAAAGCAACAACACAAGTAGCAGTAAAGAAAGAAAGAGTTTGAAGTGTAAGAGGGTATTTTGAACTCAAGTTGTTCATCTTGTTCAAAGAAAAGAGAGTAGGGTATTTATAGTTTTTGAAAACGAGTGAGAAATAAGTTAATAAGTAAAATTTAAACACAAACATGGAAACAATCACTATTCAGAATCAATTAACCGAAGTGATTCCTCTTTAATTAAGGAAACACTGCTTAACGGGTACTATCAGGCCTAATTAAAGAAAGAAAATCAGTTTGGGGGCAGATTGATTATTGCCATAAAAAGGCCAGTAAAAGCATGAAGTAAGTAATCAAGTCTAAGTACGAAATAGGCTTATTTTGGGAAAGGATTCAACAAGGTAAAACATTACAGAATCCATTAATTTTAAACAGGCGAGTGAAATTAGGGCACGTAAAAGAAAATCTTTTGCAATCAGTCATAAGATCAAAGGAAATCAAGATCAATCAAGAAAGGAACATGATTCTGCACTTCACCATATAAATAGAAAGGGATGGACAAGCATGCAGAGTTAAACATGTTAATTAAAAGAAGCAACAAAAACATACAATAGCAGTAGGGGTTAAACTAGCATTCAGCAGCAAGAAAACATTCGAAGCATCGTAGTAGTCACATAAAACCAACAGTGAAGAAAAACATAGAAGCAAGCAAAGGTCTCAAAGTAGTAATGAGTGTGAAAACTTTTTTTTTATTTTAAAATTATGGCTTTTAACAGTAACCAGGTTTTGCAAGATGGTAAGAACTCAAAATTAAACAAATTAAATGAGGAAGAGAGAGTCAGCAACAAAGAAAAAATGCAAGTTTAAACAAACAAATTTCATAACTCAGATAAACTAAAAGGAACTAGGGTTTTTAACATGCGGAAACAGATAGAAGAATAACATGAGAAAATCATAGCCAAATCATAAACATGTTAAAATCAGAGGTCTTTTGAAAAACTTAAAAGAAAACCCTAATGAAGGGTCATTTTTGCAAGAAAAGTTGAAGAACTTTCTAGAAAAACACTTAAACGTTCATGGTAAGTACAGATCTAAAGCAGATCTGAAAAATAAAATAAAAAAATCCCAAATATTAGGGTTTCAAAGAACCCCGAAAGGTGAGAAAGGCCTTGGAAATTAACGATCCAACCAGGAACGTGACTCGAACGGCTATGGCTGGCCGGAGAAAAGTCAGGGACGGCCGGAGAAAGGTCATGAATGGAAGTCAGGAAATGACTGGATCAATTTCCTTTGAGATTTGGCCGTGAAACCACAAAAGTGAACACCCAGGAGCCACGGGAGGCCATTACATATCTCCAATGGCCATGGGAGGTCATGGATTAGGGCAAGATTGAAATGCGACGATTAGGGTTCATAAGGGCTTCAGAGAGAGTTAAGAGAGAAGAGGAATTCAAGGGCAGAGTTTAGTGAGAAATTGCTAGGGTTAGGGTGGGATTTGGTGAATTAAAAAGGAAAGAATGAAATGTGACCATTGATCATTTAGATCAACGACCTAGATTGAATAGGGAATCGGGCGGATTGGATAAGTGGGTTAGGGGTCGGGTTAAATTGTAATTGGGCAGGGCAATTTGGGCTTGAATTTGGTGCGAAATGGGGTTGCCAAATTGGCTATAATTGAAATGCAATTTTGGCCAAATCGTAAATAGCCGATTTTCCCTTTTAATTTTTTATAAAATAGAATAAAATTTTAAAAGCACATTAAGAGTACTGGGTAAATAAATATTAATTTAAAAAAGCTGGGATTAATTTTATAAACATAAAATGCAATAAATTACGAAATAGGCTATAATTACAATTATATGCAATTTAGCTTTAAAAATACCAAACAAATTTGTAAAAATATGCAAAAATTAACTTAATTATATGTTTGTGTAAATATGAGAATAAAATTGGTTATTCACCAAAATGATAATTTTGGGAATAATTATTGGATTTTGTTGTATTAAAATAGGCAATAAATTGGTTTAAAAAATCGTTAAAAATACCAAAACTCTTGAGTGTGCTTATATATGCACAAAGATGCTATTTTGGAAGTATTTTGGGTATAAAAAATACTTGGAGAAAAATTGGGTATCAACAGCTGCCCCTCTTTACCCGGGAAGGATATGATGGCCAATTTTGACCGGAAGCGCTGATTTGAAAAGAATTTGATCGAGCTTTGATTTTTGAGCTGCCTACATATCCTTGGTTTTACAGGAATCAGGTCGTATGTAGTTCCGGAACCATTGATGGAACATGCCGATGGCGATTCGAAAGAGACTGGCACGATAGTGGGGAAGGGGTATTTTGAAGCTTGATCGGCTGCGGGAACTGGAGCGGAATTGCTCCTGCTGAGATGTCTGTTGCTAGACGGTGTACCTACAAGTGAGCAATATGGGCGTGATGCAAGTTCCCGTTGGACCATGAATGCTGTCTTTGGACGGTTAGGATGACGTCCTCAGAACATAATGTCCTGGCCATGAAGCGCAAAATAATGGATTCGCAGTCTATGAAATGATGTTCTAGGGCTATGATAATGGTACCTCCGAATCATGATGCCTTTGAATAATGATGTGCAGGATATAAAGTGGGGTCCTCGAGCCATGGCATGGTGTTCTCGGGCTATGAGGATGATGCCTCCGAACAATGACGCACTCGGACAGTTTGGTGATATTTCAGCCCATGAAATGCAAGGTTTGGCGGTATTTCAGCCAATGTAGAAGCATAAATGGCAATATTTCAGCCGTCAGAAATTTAAATAAAACAGGCGATGTTTCAGCCGATGAAAAAATTTAAATGGTGATATTTCAGCCGACAAAAATTTAAGATGTTTCAGCCAATGAAAAAAAAAATGTAAATGGCAATATTTCAGCCGACAGAAATTTAAATAAAGCATGCGATGTTTTAGTCGATGTAAAAAGTAAAATGGCAATATTTCAGCCGACAGAAAGCATAAGTATAGATGATGATGGAGATGAACTGGTGATCTTTCAGCCGATGTAGAATTTAAATAAAGTTTGGCGATATTTCAGCCGATTGCAAGAGAGATAAAGTGGCGATATTTCAGCTGATGCAAATAGAGGTGGCGGTATTTCAGCCATGCATGAAAGATAAAGTGGCGATATTTCAGCCATGCAAGTGGAGGTAGAGCTTAAAGTGCTTAGTCTCGAAAGGAAGAAAGGTAGCCTTATGTAATGCAGATAATGCAGATGGAGACAGTGCTTAGTCCCGAAAGGCAGAAAGGTAGCCTTATGCAATGCAGATAATGTAGATGGAGACAGTGCTTAGTCCCTAAAGGCAGAAAGGCAGCCTTATGCAATGCAGATAATGCAGATGGAGACATTGCTTAGTCTCGGAAGGCAAAAAGGTAGCCTTATGAAAAATGCAGAGGGAGACAACACTTAGTCTCGGAAGGCAGAAAGGTAGCCTTATGCAATGCAAGAAAATAAAACGACGGATAGTAGTGAGATTTCTTAGCTGATAGCTGATTACGATATCGTGACTGCCGGAGAGGTTGTGTGCGGATAACAATTATGAACAAGTGATGATTATGATAAGTTGCATTTTTGAAGAATATGCATAACTTTTCCTAACCATATTGTAAGTCGAGTGCCTGCATCCAAAGAAAATTGTGAGTTTTGTAAAAAGGGGAAAGGCTAGTTCGTTTTCCCCTGGCTTCCGGCGTTGCGTATCGTTGGGGTAGCGTTGCTAAACAACATCAATTTGAACAATAGTTATGCATGATTTAGTAAATATAATGTAAGTGGAAATTTTTTTTCTTTAGATGAACCAACGACTGCGACGTGGTTTAAGACATTGCAGCCTCTCTTGCTCTGGAATTTTAAGGGTCCTCCTCAAAATTCTGCCCCAGTTTACTGAGCTGGCACTTCTGAAGGCTGCGCTGAACGGCTGAAAAATCAACTTCGGAATTTTAAGGGTGCTCCTCAAAATTCTGCCCCAGTTCACTGAGGTGGCATTCCTGGCGGTGACCGAACCCTTAAGGCTGCCTATGTATCCCCTCTTAAACGGGAATCAGGTCAGGCGTAGTTCAAATTACATCATTAAAGAAATCATAAGTGGTTACACATAGTATCGTTTCACTGCTTCTGCATTGATTAGCTTTGTCCAAACTTCTCCATCCATTTCTGCAAGAATAAGGGCTCCTCCAGTTAGAACCCGGTGAACCATGTACGGACCTTGCCAATTGGGAGAGAATTTTCCCTTAGCTTCATCTTGATGTGGAAATATTTTCTTCAGCACCAACTACACTGGTGTAAACTTCCTTGTCTTAACTCTTTTATGAAGGCTCTGGACATTCTTTTCTGATACAACTGATCGTGGCAAACTTCATTCATCCTTTTCCCATCTATAAGGGCTAACTGCTCGTAACGACCTTTTACCCATTTTGCATCGTCCAACTCTGCTTCTTGTATGATCTTCAAGGAGGGAATTTCTACCTCGGCGGGGATGACCACCTCTGTACCATAAACCAACATGTAGGGAGTTGCTCCGGTCGATGTGCAGACCGTGGTGCGGTATCCCAGTAAGGAAAATGATAACTTCTCATGCCATTGTTTGTGACTTTCGATCATCTTCCTTAGTATCTTCTTGATATTCTTGTTGGCTGCTTCTACAGCTCCATTCATCTGAGGCCGGTAGGCTGTAGAGTTTTTGTGTTTGATATTGAATGTCTCACACATTGCTTTCATCAAGTCGCTGTTGAGATTGGAACCATTATCAGTGATGATTGATTTCGAAATTTTGATTCGGCAAACAATACGGTCACGGACGAAATCTTCCATAACATTCTTAGTCACTGCCCTGTATGATGTTGCTTCAACCCGTTTAGTAAAATAATCAATTGCCACCAGGATAAACCTGTGCCCGTTTGATGCGGCAAGCTCGATAGGTCCAATGACATCCATTCCCCGGGCGGCCACGGTGGGCTTGTTGCTCAAATCTCGTTTGGAGGCACTTTTATCATGTCTGCATGTATCTGACAGCGATGGCACTTGCGAACATACTGGATACAGTCTGTTTCCATGGTCATCCAAAAATACCCTGCTCGGAGTATCTTCTTTGCTAAGATGAAACCATTCATGTGCGGCCTGCAAGTCCCTGCGTGCACCTCATCTAATAATCTGGACGCTTCGACACACCTTAGTAAACCCAAATTGGGAGTCCTCCTATACAGGATTCCCCCACTATGGAAGAAGTTGTTGGATAATCTCCGAAGTGTGCGCTTCTGAGTGGCGTTGGCAAGTTCTGGATATTCTCCTATTGTCAATTACTCCTTGATGTCATGGAACCATGATTTTCCGTCTGCTTCTTCCTCAATGTAAGCACAATAAGATGGCTGATCATGAATCTTTTTGGGATGGGATCAATGAAATTCGTATCTGCATGCTGGATCATGGATGATAAAGTAGCTAATGCGTTAGCGAACTCGTTCTGGACCCTAGGGACATGCTGAAATTCTGTCTTTATGAATCTTTTCCTTAACTCCTAGATGTGATGTAAGTAGGGAAGTATTTTAGAGTTCTTGGTTTCCCATTATTCTCGAACCTGATGTATGAGCAAGACTGAATCCCCGATCACTAGCAGCTCCTGAATGTTCAGGTCAATGGCCATCTTGAGCCCCAGAATGCAGGCTTCATATTCGACCATATTGTTTGTGCAACGGAACCTGAGCTTGGCGGATACCAGGCAATGCTGGCCGGTTTCTGATACTAGGATTGCTCCTATGCCAACTCCTTTGAAATTTACAGCTCCATCGAAAAACAACCTCCAACCATCGTAGGATTCTGCAATATCTTCTCCCACAAAGGACACTTCTTCATCAGGAAAATATGTTTTCAGGGGTTCGTATTCTTCGCTAACAAGATTCTCGGCAAGGTGATCTGCTATGGCTTGGCCCTTGATTGATTTCTGAGTCATGTAAATAATGTCAAATTCACTTAGCAAGATTTGCCACTTGGCGAGCTTGCCTGTGGGCATGGGCTTCTGGAAGATATACTTCAGTGGGTCCATCTTGGATATGAGATAAGTAGTGTAGGCACATAAATAATGTCTCAATTTCTAAGCTACCCAAGTCAGAGCACAATAGGTGCGCTCCAATAAAGAATACTAGGCCTCGTACGGGGTGAACTTCTTACTGAGATACTATATGGCTTGCTCCTTCCTTCCCGTTTCATCATGTTGTCCCAGAACACAACCGAATGCTCCATCCAAAACCGCGAGATAAAGCAATAGATGCCTTCATGGCTCGGGCGAAACCAAGACTGGTGGTGTCGATAGGTATTCCTTGATTCTGTCAAATGCCTTCTGACAATCGTCAGTACATTTAGTAGCAGCGTCTTTCTTCAGCATTTTAAAGATGGGTTCACAAATGACCGTGGACTGAGCTATGAACCGGCTGATATAGTTGAGTCTTCCCAAGAAACTCATCACATCCTTCTTGTTCTTTGGCGGTGGAAATTCTTGAATGGCTTTGACTTTTGATGGGTCCAATTCTATTCCTCGACGACTCACAATGAAACCCAATAACTTTCCAGCAGGAACCCCGAATGCACACTTGGTGGGATTCAATTTCAGATTATACCTCCTTAGTCTGTTGAAGAACTTTCTCAGGTCTTCCATATGATCAGTGGCTTTCTTGGATTTGATGATGACGTCGTCTACATATACCTCGATCTCTTTGTGTATCATGTCATGAAAGATGGTAGCCATGGCTCTCATATAGGTGGCGCCAGCATTCTTCAACCCAAATGGCATCTTTTTGTAACAATACATTCCCCGCGGCGTTATGAAATCCGTTTTCTCTGCATCTTTCTCATCCATCCATATCTGTTGATATCCAGCGAAACTATCAACAAAAGATTGCAACTCATGTTTGGCACAGTTGTCGATAAGAATGTGTATATTTGGCAAGGGGAAGTCATCTTTGGGACTGGCCCGGTTAAGATACCGGTAGTCGACACAGATTCTAACCTTCCCGTCCTTCTTTGGTACTGGCACGATGTTGGCTAACCATGTTGTATATTCCACTACCCTGAGAACCTTGGCTTTGACTTGCTTAGTAACCTCTTCCTTGATTTTTAAACTCATGTCGGGTTTGAATTTCCTGAGCTTCTATTTTACCGGCGGACAGGTTGGATCTATTGGCAGTTTGTGAGCTACAATGGACGTGCTGAGACCAGTCACATCATCATACGACCAGGCAAATATGTCCTCATATTCCCTTAAAAATTTCATATATTCTTCCTTTTCTGATGGCGACAGGTGAACATTGATGCGAGTTTCTTTGACATTTTCCATATCTCCCAAATTAGTGAATTCAGTTTCCTCCAGGTTAGACTTAGGTCTATTCTCAAAATTCTCAACTTCTCTGACGACCTCTTAAGTTATTTCATCTTCTTCTGAGTCTGTGTCCTTTTGTTGCGTTGTTTTGTTGCAAGTCACAATCTTTGGTTCATCATCAAAGTAAGTAATAGTAATGCCCGAAGCCTTCCGGGCCCTGACGGTTCTAACTGACCAATTGCTGAGGCGGTCTCCTCGGTTCACAGCTTGTATGGAAGGGCTTTCCTCCCCTTCCTCCTCGAAAAGAACACAGCAGTCCATATTGTCATCCTCCAGAAATAGATTCTTCATGGCTGCCAACGCTTCATCTTCCTCTGACCCATATATGGTATCTGCCGGTTGGAAGGTTTGTTCCGGGATAGGTATCGGAAGTTCCAATGGATAGTAGGGACCGTGCCATGGTGGCGACCAGCTCTGGAATTCTTCCCAAGTATAATCGTACCCTAAGCCAAATTTAGTACCATGCTTCTTTAGTTTGATGGGCTTAGTGATCCCCTGGAGATTTTTACCGAGTCCCTTTCCAGGCTCGTACCCACACCAATTCAGGATACTTTCGATCTTGTTGTCCCACCACTTATCCTTATTTACAGCGTTGACCCTTTCGATGTGGTGGTATGTTTCTCCACCTATTCTCCTTCTGCCTCCAATCATTAGGATGGTCTGGTGACTATATATGGGGTTACTACCATCGCCATGAATAATCACCTCCTGGTGATTCCATTCGAACTTCACTGCCTGATGTAGGGTCAATGCTACGGCTCCAGCAGCGTGGATCCAGGGACGTCCTAATAGCAAGTTGTAGGACGCCGGGACATCTATGACTTGAAAGTCGACGTTGAACCATGTTGGCCCTATTTGTAAGCATAGGCTGATTTCTCCAATATTAGATCTCCGGGACCCGTCGAAGGCTTTGACATTGATTGCCCCATCTTTGATCTCGTGTAGGCTTTTTCCCAAAGTTTTGAGAGTTATAAGTGGACAGATGTTGAGGCTGGATCCTCCATCGATTAGGACTCTAGTGATGAAATGATCTTCGCATTGCACGGTGATGTGCAGTGCCTTGTTGTGGCTCAATCCTTCCGGCGGTAACTCATCTTCATGGAAGGTGATTTTATGGCTCTCCAGCACTTGCCCTACCATATTTTCCATTTCACCTCCGGTTATATTGATGGGCACATAAGCTTCGCTCAGTATCTTCATTAGGGAATTTTTGTGAGCGTTAGAGCTCTGTAGAAGAGCTAGGATAGAGATCTGTGCTGGTGTTTTGTTCAACTGCTAAACGACCGTGTACTCCTTAGTTTGTATTTTTCTCCTAATATTGTCGGACCCACTTTCAATAGGCCATCCTAGGGCTTGCTTATTGGATTTAGCTAAGTGTTCTGGGGTGTAAACCCTCCCTGTTCTGGTTATTCTTTGCGCGGAAATTGTTTCTCTTGTCTTGGTCTTTCCTTTCCTCCTAGATTCACCAGTGTAATCCCATGGTATGGAATTTGAGTGGAACGGTGTTATGTCTAACATTGTCACAGGAATAGGTACCCTTGGTGGTAGCACAACAACTTCAAAGGGTGCAGGTGCTTTTGGAACTCCAAATTCAACCTCAATTGGCCCGAGCGCCTTTGTAGAAGGAGGTGCTTCAAACTCGAGAGGTATAGACATGTTTACTTCATCGTCCCTGGAGGGTCGATTCTGCACAATAATTGGGTTAAGTGTGACCGCCGGTTTCTTTGGTTCATCCCCTTAGCAATCAAACCTATCGACCCTTTGGGGTCCCAATCAACTTCGATATCGATCATGTGAATGTCTCCACCTTTGTGGTCAGGCAGAGGGTTGTTGCGAACATTAGGAGCAGGCTCCTTTACTACTATGACCTTATTGTCGATCAGGGTTTGAATCTTGTCCTTCAATGAGCGGCACTCGTCAAGGGTGTGTCCCTTCATGCCGGAATGATAGGCGCATGTCTTATTGGGGTTGACCCACTGGGAGGGATTTTATGGAGTTTTGGCTGGGATAGGAGCGACGTAACCTGCAGCTTTAAGTCTCTTGTATAGCTGGTCAATTGGTTCAGTGATGGCTGTGTATTATCTGGGAGGTTTGCGGTCAAAATTTAGCCTGTGTCTACAGAAATTTTGACGGGTGGGAGGTGATTGATAGTGAGAGGGTTGAGCGTTATAAGCTTGATAAACAGGTGCTGATTGAGAGTATCTGGGTGAGGTGGGTTGATATGTGAGAGGTGGAGAGGATTGGTAAACGGGAGGTGGATAAGAGTGTGTGGGTGCTTGGTAATTCGGGATGGGCTGATATGTAAGTGGAGGTGATGGGTAGGCGTGGTATTTTGGTGGTGATTTGGCTCCCTGTGCGACCATTACGGCACTCGCATCCTTCTTTTTGGACGTGCCACCAGACTGTAAAGCCTTATTGGTGGCCTGCAATGCTTCAAGATTTGTAACCATACCATTCCTAATGCCCTCTTCGATTCTTTCTCCAAGTTTTATGATATCGGAGAACTTCTGATTCTCAATAAGCATCAATCTCTCATAATATTGAGGATCCTGAGCCCGAACAAAGAATCTATTCATTTGTTCTTCTTCTAGGGCTAGCTTGACCTTTGCAGCTTATGACCTCCGACGAGTAGCATACTCACAGAATGTTTTGGTGGGCTTCTTCTTTAAATCCTGTATGTAGAATACATCCGGTGCATTCTCTGTATTGAATGAAAATCTATCCATGAAATCCAATGCCATGCCTACCCAGCTCGTCCATTTCTTTGGGTCCTGGCTGATGTACCAGGATAAAGAATCTCCCTTCATACTTATCATGAAGAGCTTCATACTGATCTTCTCATCCTTTCTGATGCAAACGAGCTTATCACAATATGTCCTCAGGTGGACTCTAGGATCTGCTGTTCCATCAAACATTTCAAACTTGGGAGGTTTGTACCCCTCCGGAAGTTCAACATCTAGCTGAATGCAGAGGTCTTCGTAATTTAACCCTTCGATACCTTTATTACCTTCCACGCCCTGAACTCGGCTGGTTAATTTCTTGAGTCTCGCTGCCAAATTCCTGATAAGGGAGTCTTTGTCCTCAGACACATGTGCATTTGAGATTGGTTGAGCGTAGTGGGGTACAATATCCACATAAATAGGAGTGTTGTGGAGATGGTCATTTGTGGTGTTCAGTGGCTCGGGAATGAGTAGTGGAGTGTTGATGGGAGTGTGGCATGTGTTGCAGTGTTGAGCATGAGTGGGTTGTATCTGTGGTTATAGGGTGTTTTGTGGAGGTGCGGGATTCTGGGTGTTGACATCAGGAGCGGTGAGAGAAAATGACAGGTTTGCCAGATTCTGGACCTGATCTAGCTCTTCTCAGAATTTCAATAGTTTTTGCTCAAGTTGGGTAGCAGTTTCCTTAGCAACCAGGGTACCCTGAGGAATCTCGATCTCCTTTCTGGTGGTTGGATCTCCCATTATACCTTTGTTCATGTTCCGGATAGGACTCGGAGGAGGAGGAGGTATAGGGCCTTTGGATCTTGTGGAATATGACGATGGTGCCAGAATGCACGAACTAACCTTTGGGGAGGGGAATAAAAATAAAAGAAAAACAAAAGGTAGAAAGTTAGTGCGGGTTATGAGGAAAAATATTGCAGTATTTAAACACATTGTGCAAAAATGTAAATCGCGTCCTAGCTTTGGTGCCTCGTTATGCCCAAGGTAGGCCTAGTGACAAATGGTTTTGGAGAACTTATAATGCTAAATGCTTCATTTTATTGACAAAAATAAGACGAATCCAAAACGACTCTAAATAATAGAAAGTAAATGTCACTATTGGCCATTGGCCTTATTAGATTAAAATAAAGAATGACTCCGAACTACTTGGTCCCGGAAGGACCTTCCCCAGATTTGGCATCTTCGTCTCCCTCGAATAGCTTCACCAGCTCGCGTAGTCCTAGCAGCAAATAAGCTCGGGCCAGATGTCCGCCTGCATTTCCTTCAGCATTTTGACAATCTTCAATTCTCTTGATGAACCTCCCTTCCAGCTCTACTATACCCCTCTCCAAATACCCTAGTCGCTTGTTAGCGTTGACAGCCATATCTTTCCACTCCTCAATCAACTTCTGATGGGCTTATTGTATTTCTCGGTGCTCATTTTCACATTCTTGAATTCTCTTGTGCAGTTGATTATACTTAACCCGTTCTTCAGTGTGCTCGTCGATAACTCTGTGACCTCGAACGACCCCGGGCTAACCCATGCCATTGTCCTCCAACAACCCCCAAATAGTGCGGCACACAACCGGCGTGATACCTGTCTGGCTCAATAGAATCTTTTCCCAAAACGAGCTTGCAGTGCCACAAATGTTGAGCTTGGCACTTGTGAGGGCTATCATCGTCCTAGAAATCAGCCCTGAAGTGACTCATTTTGTCGACCCTTGGTATGATTTGCTTTTTTCTAGCCTGCCTCATGGATCGGAGAGGAATGTAGGGATAAGTTCTTCTCAAACCAATTAATATGAGAAATGGTGCATCTCGGGATCGAAAAATGAATTCATCCATGGGGAACCACTCGACCATCCATTGTACCTGGTCTTCTTTCAAATTTTCGAATAATTCTACCCATCCTCTGGGTGAGCGAACATTTTAGGCATATAGTTCATATGCCTTGGCTGGTGGAAGGCGATGTGATCATCCATCTGCATACGATCTCTTGTCAGGATTCCCCTTTTTGGAGGTGTTCCATGAGCCAGAGCTGAAGTAATAAGTTGCAACCCTCAAAATGATTGTCCTGTTGCTGACAGTTGTTCAAGGCATGGTATATCTCAGCGATGATCATAGGCACTATGCTAAAGGTCTGCCCTCCAATTCCTTCCATCAAAGTCTTGGTTACTATGGTACGTCTGGTGTGGATCCTAGCCTTCTTCATAGGGAGCACCATCACTCCCAAAAAGCAAAACATAAAAACGAAGACCCTTCTATGGACATGCCCCAATGAGGTGATGGCGAACTCATCTCAATAGGTATGGTATGACTTGCTATGGCCGTACCTCTGGTATAGATAGTCGAATGGAATGTAAGAGTGTTTCAAACATGTCAAGTCTGGGTTCTTATTTAGTCCCATCATCTTAAGGAAACCCCTTCCTTTGCGATTCTTTGGCATAAGCAAACCCGGAGTCTCCCAAGGAATACCAACTAGACCTCTTATTTCTTCAAGCAAATGAGTCATTTCAAGGTCCCCGAAGCGAAACACGGACTTGTCACTATCCCAGAACAATGTCGCAGCCTCTATGATTTTGTTGTTAGGCTGAATCTCTAGAAGAGAAGGCAAATTCCATAAGTACTTGCGGACGAGTGTCTGATCACTAGAGTGTAGGTCTTTCCATCAATTCAGCAGTCTTGGATGAATGTTGGTTACCATGCCAAATCTGGGGTGTGCCTCATTTTCTGCAAAATAAAGCGTTAGGCCCTTACCCCCACCGGACTCGACTATTTAAACCAATAATTAGCATAGCAAGCACTTTAGTTCTCCAAATAAATGCACAAAACATGGAGGTGTCCGTTTGGGTTACAAGGAAACCCGGTGGACTTTGGACAAGACTATCTTAATGAGTCATTATGTGGACAACATAACTGACTCGGCTAGGTTTGACCATGATGCATGTACAATTTAAACAGAGTAAGGTTTCTATTAAGATATTAGAAAGGTACCCTTGAGCGGACAACTCAAGATGGAAAGGCACAGAACCGTCGAGTGCACCGTTGATCGACTGGTTTTACCGCAAATATGCATTTGCCAAATTTAGGGGGTGATAGTATTGGAAGAGCGCAACTACTCATTATAAGCATTGCTATAGTATTTGTTTGGCACAAGTGGAATATGATGTTGAAGATGTAGTTTACAAGAATGAAACAAATTGACATGTATTTTCACGTTCATACAATAAAGTTTACAATAATTGCTCAAAATTACAACAGCATTAACGGGAAAAATGGTAAATAAAAGTAATTAAAGAAAAAGAAACAAAAGAAACAAGTCAGTTTCAAATAATGGCATTAAACAAAAGCAACAAAAGAAAGCAATAAAGTCACATATAGCATGAAATGGTACAAGCCTATAGAATCCCCAGCGGAGTCGCCATGCTGTCGACGCCCCCTCTTTCCCTCCCTTTAGAGAGCGAGAAATTGGGTTTACGACATTTAGGAAAGACAACTCTATTCCCGTTTGGGATTGGGTTTTGGATTTGGAGAGTCGCCACCCAATGATTATAGTGCATTGGGACACTTTAAGAAGGGATTTAAGATGAAAAAACCAGAGTTTGGGTAAGGGCTAGAAATTATCTCGAGTGGAAGGTGTTAGGCACCCCTCAAGATCCACTAGTGTGGTTCCCGGACATGCTACAGATGTGACTTAAAATTCATACAGCAAGTAGACAAGCATTGCAAATACGAGGAAACTTTCACATAATGGTTGCAAATAAAAGCACAAAAAAGGTTTTAAAAGTGCTGAAATTTGGAAGAAAGTAGTTTTATAGCTAAAGAAAGGATATACGAGTAAAGGGAAAGGGGGTCAAATAATTGATGCAAGTAGCTTAAAAGAAGTGAAAGAGGCGGAAATTTAGGGAGAAGCAATACTAAAATTCAGACAATTACAAGAGAGATTTTTCATGATAGGTGCAAAGAATTGAAATAAAAGAAGAGAAGTTGAAAACTGAACAACTTTTAAAATTCTGAAAAAAATAACAAACTAATAAATAGGGAGTGGGTCCTAGGTTTATATATCACATGGATCATCCACACAACACCGAAACCCAATTGAATGCCTAGTGTTATCGTGTGATCATCATCTCCATGTCTACCCTTTCCCACACCTTTAAGGTATTAAAGGCGGAATAGTATCGTTACTTATTGCATGCTATTACCCGTCCCAATCCTATCAGTCCCGGAGGCAAATAGACTACTAATACTAAAGGGAGAGGGGTTTGGGGCTTTTAGAAGTTTTCAAAGGACAAAATGCTAATGCGTCAATCAAAAACACGTAATGCAAATAGAGGGAAACAGACAAGCAAATAGGGCTCAAATACGCCTCCATAAATCAGCAAAAAGTCATAGAGTTTAGCATGTCTTACACGTAATGATTTGGTCTTAATTAAATAAAGCAACGAGCGGACTGGTTCAACGAATATTTTTAGATAAAAAGTCTACATTAGGCTTACTCGAATGCAGTTGACTAAAATCAGTCTGGTTGATTAATTAATCCCTTTGTCTAAGTGTTGGTTAGAACTAGGCGTGATATCTACTGATTTTAGAAAGACGCAAACAGATTATAGAGAAGGTTACTAGTTTTAACAAAATAATACTAGTTCAGTAGTTAATATTACTTTGTTTCAGATTCGAGATTTCCTATAAGCATGCTTTCTACACGTATACTTATTTGGACACCTTTTTAGACGTTAGAAAAAGGTCCTATGAACATGGCATCTATATGCAGCCTTTATTATTAAACCTACGAACTGTTTGCCTAATGATGCTTATATGTGCAGAAATGCAGTAGTCTATAGATAGTATTTAAATGAATTTGCAGAACCATTAGAAGTTAACCCTATAGGCATGATATCTATGTGTGAGTTTGCAAAAAATTAAGAGTTAATCCTATAGGCATGATTTCTATGTGGGAGTTTGTAGAAAATTAAGAGCTAATCCTATAGGCATGATTTCTAGGTATGAGTTTCAGAAATTAAGAGTGAATCCTATAGGCATGATTTCTATGCGTGAGTTTGCAGAAAATTAAGAGCTAATCCTATAGGCATGATTTCTACCCTTAGTGCATAAAAATAAATCCCATCCCCCTTTTACTAAATCCCCGAGTTTATACAAGTTATTACAACCCAAATGAAATAAAAACTGGAATTAGAAAATATATCAAAAATCCTCAGTTACATACGAGCAGCCTAATTCAGACTTAATGCCTAATAATGTGAGATTGAGCCAACTTCCGAGATCCAGATTTGCAAGCCTTCTCTCATCTGGGGTGTTTCAGAGATCCAGGGGATTTCAGGAACCCCAGGCAGTGCATACACCCAAGATGTTAATCAAAAATTGAGTTGTGCAGTGTGGCCAGCCCTTGTGTGTCTAAGATCAGAGGGATCTCAAGGGTCCCAAGGCAAGGCTCGCATAAGAGGGGCAGAACCTAAGTTCTAAGAGTGAGTGCAAGTGAAATAAAAGAGGTAGGGGATACCCAGGCAGGCTGGTGGTCATGCCTAGCCATGAAGTAGACTGGCACACCCCTGACCAAACCTGTTGGTCAAACATTTAGAGAGTAAAGACCTACTGGAGGTCAAGCTATAGCCTGAGCAATAACTAGAAATATTGTCAGGCCAAAGCTGTTACTCAACACACACAATAAGGGAATAATGATGGGCAATTGACAAAGCTTAGGGCCCAAAGGGTCCAGTTCATATCCATGGACAATAACTTCAAATATTGCCATGTTTCTTAACCATAACTTAAAGCGTATAAGGGGTATATGAGGGTTTGGAACCCATAAGGTAGCAAGTAAATAACAAACCACTGACAGAGTACACACATAGATGGGCATTAATTTACAATGGAAAGGGAATACATTACAACGTGCTAGTAACTTATCTAGACTGCAGAAACATGGGCAGAATTATACAGGAAAGAAAAACATGTTGTTGTTGAGGCTTGAAAATTAATTAGGACATACCAGTAGAGAAGCAAAGTGCAGAAAAAGTAGAGCAAACAAGAGTCCTCAGTCTAGCCTTGGCTTTCAGCCGGCTAGACAAAGCAACAATACAAGTAGCAGTAAAGAAAGAGAGAGTTTTAAGTGTAAGAGGGTATTTTGAACTCAAGTTGTTCGTCTTGTTCAAAGAAAAGAGAGTAGGGTATTTATAGTTTTTGAAAACGAGTGAGAAATAAGGTAATAATTAAAATTTAAACACAAACATGGAAACAATCACTATTCAGAATCAATTAACCCAAGTGATTCCCCTTTAATTAAGGAAACACTGCTTAATGGGTAGCAGCAGGCCTAATTAAGGAAAGAAAATCGGTTTGGGGGCAGATTGATTATTTCCATAAAAGGGTAGTAAAAGCATGAAGTAAATAATCAAGTCTAAGTACGAAATAGGCTTATTTTGGGAAATGATTCATCAAGGTAAAACATTATAGAATCAATTAATTTTAAACAGGCGAGTGAAATTAGGGCACGTAAAAGAAAAGCTTTTGCAATCAGTCACAAGATCAAAGGAAATCAAGAAAGGAACATGATTCTGCACTTCACCATATAAATAGCAAGGGATGGACAGGCATGCAGAGTTAAATATGTTGTAAAAAGAAGCAACAAAAACATACAATAGCAGTAGGGGCAAACTAGTATTCAGCAGCAAGAAAACATTCGAAGCACGGTAGTCAAGTAGGTCAAGTAGTCACATAAAACCAACTGTGAAGAAAAACATAGAAGCAAGTAAAGGTCTCATAGTAGTAATGAGTGAGAAAACGTTTTTTTAAAAATTAGGGCTTTTAACAGTAACCAGGTTTTGCAAGATGGTAAGAACTAAAAATTAAACAAATTAAACGAGGAAGAGAGAGTCAGCAACAAAGAACAGATGCACGTTTAAACAAACAAATTCTAGAACTCGGATAAACTAAAAGGAACTAGGATTTTAAACATGTTGAAACAGATAGAAGAATAACATAAGCAAATCATAGCCAAATCATAAACATGTTAAAATTAGAGGTCTGTTGAAATACTTAAAAGAAAACCCTAATGAAGGGTTGTTTTTGCAAGAAAAGTTGAAGAAATTTTGAGAAAAACATTTAAACGTTCATGGCAAGTACAGATTTAAAGTAGATCTGAAAGAAAAATTAAAAGATCCCAAAGATTAGGGTTTCAAAGAACCAAGAAAGGTGAGAAAGGCCTTGGAAATTAATGATCTAACCAGGAGCGTCAAGGATCTGACTCAAACGGCCATGACTGGCCGGAGAAAAGTCAGGGACGGCAGGAGAATGGTCATGAATGGAAGTCAGGAAGCGACTGGGCCAACTTCCTTCGAGATTTGGCCATGAAACCATAGAAGCGAACACCCAGGAGCCACGGGAGGTCATTACACATCTCCAATGGCCATGGGAGGCCATGGATTAGGGCGGGATTGAAAGGCGGCGGCTAGGGTTCATGAGGGCTTCAGAGAGAGTTGATAGAGAAGAGGAATTCAAGGGTGGCGTTTTGTGAGAAATGGCTAGGGTAAGGGTAGGGTTGGTTAATTAAAAAGGAAAGAACGAAATTTGGCCATTGATCATTTAGATCAACGGCCTAGATTGAATGGGGAATCGAGCGGATTGGATAAGTGGATCAGGGGTTGGGTTAAATTGTGATTGGGCTTGGAAATTTGGGCTTGAATTTGGGGCTTAATGGGGTTGCCAAATTGGCTACAATTGAAATGCAATTGAGGCCAAATCGTAAATAGCCAATTTTCACTTTTAATTTTTTATAAAATAGTAATACAAATTTTAAAAGCAAATTAAGAGTATTGGATAAATGAATATTATATAAATATTAATTTAAAAAAGGTAGGATTAATTTTATAAACATAAAATGCTATAAATTACGAGATAGACTATAATTGCAATTATATGCAATTTAGCTTTAAAAATATCAAACAAATTTGTAAAAATATGCAAAAATTACTTTAATTATATTTTGGTGTAAATATGAGAATAAAATAGGTTATTCACCAAAATGATTATTTTGGGAATAATTATTGGATTTTGTTGTATTAAAATAGGCAATAAATTAGTTTAAAAAATCGTTAAAAATACTAAAACTCTTGGGTGTGCTTATATATACACAAAGATACTATTTTGGAAGTATTTTGGGTATAAACAATACTTGGGGAAAAATTGGGTATCAACACCAGCATGGTACCTGTTTGGTTCTATGGAATCCTTTCCCAAGACGATTTTACAGTGCCACATATGATGAGCTTGACACTTGTATGGACTATCGTCATCTTGAAAGTCGTCTCTAAAGTGACTCATTTTGTCGACCCTTGGTATAAGCTGCTTTCTTCCTGCCTGCCTCATGACTCGGAGAGGGACATAAGGATAAGTTCCTCTCAGACCGATGAGTATAAGAAACGGTGCATCCTGATATCGAACAATGAGCTCTTCAGTAGGGAACCATTCCAACATCCATTGCACTTGGTCCTCTTTCAGATTTTCGAGCAACTCTACCCACCCTTTGGCATCTTCCGGTTGGGCAAACATGTTAGGTATATAGTTCATTTGCCTTGGCTGATTGAAGGCGATATGATCATCCCAGTCTTTGCGCAGAATATTTTGCCAGATATTCACCCATTTGGAGGTGCCCCATGAGCTAGAGTTGGAGCAGTAAGTTACAACCCTCAAAGAGTTTGGCCCCTCATTGACAATTTTCCAGGGCTCGGTATATCTTCACAACAATCATAGGTACTATGCTAAAAGGCTGCCCGCCAATTCCTTCCATTAAAGTCTTGGTGACCATGGCCTGTCTGGTATGGATCCTAGCCTTCATCATAGGAAATACTATCATCCCCAAAAAGCAGAACATAAAGACAAAGACTCTTCTGTGGATATGCCCCAATGATGTGAGGGAGAATTCATCTGGGTAAGTGCGGTAGGACTTGCTATGGCCGTATCTCTTGTACAGATAGTCAAAAGGAATGTAGGAATCCTTCAAGAAGGTCAAGTATGTGTTCTTCTTTAGTCCCATCATTTTGAGAAAACCCCTAGCCTTACGATTTTTTTGCATAAGAAAACCTGGAGTCTCCTAGGGGATACCAGTTAGTCCTCCTATTTCCTCAAGTAGAGGTGTTATTTAAATGTCCCCGAAGCAGAACACAGACCTATCGCCCTCCCAGAATAGAGTTGCAGCCACTGTGATTTTGTTGTTGAGTTGGATTTCCAGAAGAGAAGGTCAATTTCCCAAATATTTGCGGACGAGGGTCTGATCACTAGAGTGAAGGTCTTCCCACCAGCTTTACAACCTTGGGTGGATGTTGATTACCATGCCGAATCTGGGGACTTCGTGCCTCATTTTTTGCAAAACAAAGTGTTAGACCCTTACCCCTGCTAGACTCGACTATTTAAATATCAATAATTGGCATGAGCAGCAATTAGTTCTCCAAATAAATGCATAGATGTGGTAATGTCCATTAGGGTTCCAAGGAAACCCAGTGGACTTTGGACAAGGCTATCTTAAAGAGTCATTATGCGGATAACATAACTGACTCGGCTAGGTTTGACAGTGTTGCATGCATAATTGAACAGAGTAAGGTTTCTATGGGGTGCTAGACTGGTACCCTTGAGTAGACAACTCAAGAGGGAAAGGTACAGAACCGTCGACTGCACTGCTGATCGACTGGTTTTACCGCAAATACGCCTTTACTAAATTTAGGGGGTGATAATATCGGAAGGGCACAACCACTCATTATAAGCATTGCTATGGTATTTGTTTGGCACGAGTGGAATATGATTTTGAATATGCAATTATAAGAATGAAACAAATTGTCACGTATTTGCACGTTCATAAAGTAATAATTACCATAATTGCTCATAATTACAACAATATTGAAGGAAAACGGTAAAAGAAAGCATTAAAGAAAAGAAACAAAGAGCCAAGTCACTTTCGTAGTAGAAAAGAGATAAAGACATTAAATAAAGGCAATAAAGAAGCAGTAAAGTCACAAGTAACATGAAATGGTAAAAGCCTAAAGAAAATCCCCAGCAGAGTCGCCATGCTGTCGATGCCCCCTTTTTTCTAAGGTGAAATTGGGTTTATGACATATGGGCAGACAACTCTTTTCCTTTTGGGAATTGGGTTCGAGATTTAGAAGAGTCTCCACTTAATGATTAAGTTCATTAGGACACTAAGAAATTAAAAGAGAAAAAGAATCAGAGAATGGGTAAGGGTTTGAAATTATCTCGGGGGGAAGGTGTTAGGCACCCCCTAAGATCCACTAGTGTGGTTCCCGACCATGCTACAATTGTGACTTTAAATGTAACAAGAAATAAACATACAAGACAACTTTCGCATAATGATTGCGAACAAAGGGAAGTGTAAAAGTTAAATAAACATGCTGAAGTTTGGGAATAGATGATTTCGTAATTATTTAAAAAATATACAAGTGCAGAAAAATGGGGGTCAAATAATTGGTACAAATAATCAAACAAAGGAATGAAATGGGGAGGGAATTTGGAAAAGGAAACAGTACTGCGAATTAAATAACTAAAAGAGATTTTAAATGATTAAAGTAAAAGACGGGGTTCGAAAGAACTGAAAAGCCGACAGTTTTAAAAATTCTGAAAAAAAGAAGAAGAAGTAAACACATAAAGAGGGAGGGGTCCTAGTTTTATAAATAACATGGATCACCCCACGACACTCGGTAACATTTATACACGTGGTGTTATCGCGTGATCATCATATCCATGTCTACCCTTTCCCACCCCGTTAAGGTACTAAATCATGGAATGGTCTTGTTACTTATTGCATGCTACTACCCGCCCCAATCTTATCAGTATCGGAGGCATTTGGGACTACTAATCCTAAAGGGGGAAGGAGTTGGGGGGCACTTTTTTTTAGAGTTTAAAAGGATAAAAATCTAAGGCGACAAACAAAACACATAATGCAGTTAGGGGAAACACATAGCACATTAAAGACCCAAATAGGCCTCCTCACTTAAAGAAGCAAATTATTCAAATACTGGTTATAGTCTGAATTAAATTTAAAGCATTAGGACAGGCTGTTTTATCACATATTTCTCATATAAGAAGTCCGAATTAGGCCTGGTCTAGTTGTAGTTTATCAGGGACTGACGTTGTTTATTAATTACCTACTGGTTTGCCTAGATGAGTCTTATAAGCATGTTATCTAACAATGCAGAAGGCGCACTAATTTTAAAGAAAGGTTACTGGTTTTATAAATAAAGCTCTGCAGATTTTAAATGATCTTGCTACTAATTTTAAACTTATAGGTGAAATAGACGAAACTGATCAACAGATTACATCCTATAGGCATGATTTCTAAGCGTTGTTGGTTTCAAGACGACTACGTGAGTGCATGAGTCCTTTAGGCAAGGTATCTAGAATGAAGTTGATTATTATTAAACCTATGATTATCTGCCTAATGATAGATGTATATCCAGAGGTGCAGAAACGAAACTATAAGCATGATTTCTATATGCAGAAACTTATAGGCATGTTTTCTAGTAATGAAACAATCTTATAGGCAGGATTTCTACATGTAATACATAACCTATAGGCATGATTTCTAAATGTGTACGCGCAGAAACTTATACATGATTTCTATATGTAGAAACTTATAGGCAGGAGTGCTATATGTTACGCATGAATGCATAATTTGTAAATAGTAATCCCTATGAGAATGCTATCTACCCATATGCATACATAAATGACTCTCCCTTTTCACTATTACCCCATAGTTATTACAAATTATTACAGACCCGATAGAATTAATAAAGATAAAAAAAATTACATCAGAAATTTAAGCTATAACGAAACAACCTAATTCAGACTCAAGGTCTAACAATATAAGATAAACCAACTTCCAAAGATTAGATTTCCAAAGCCTTCCTCATCTTTTGGGTGTGTCAAAGTTCCAAGGGGATTCATGAACCCTAGGCAGTGCGTATACCCTAATACATTTGCAGGATCAGATTATAGTGCAGTGTGGAAGGGCCAGCCCTCAAATGTCCAAGTTCACAGGGTGCTCAAGGTTCCCAAGGCAAGGCTCATAGGAGGGGGCAGAACTAAAAGTCTAAGTGTAAGTGTAAGTGCCATAGATGGGGAATTAGGGAAGGCCATGACAGCCTAATGGTCATGCCCAGCAATTAGGATGCTAGCATACCCATGACTAGCCTGTTAGCTAAATTTGGCAGTTAGGACCCATTAAAGGTCAGGTTCAGACCTGGGCAGTAATTTGGATACTGCCAGGCCATGAACTTTAACTCAGCACATAGAAGGGAATTGGGATTTTATAACAAGCAGTAAACATAAAATAAAGTAACATGTTTAATACAGAACATGAGCAGCAAAGTAGACAGGAATATGGCAACTGTTAAGTAAACATATATGGATGGAGCTGAAATCAAAATTGAGACATACCAGTTTCAGGGAAAACAAACAAGTAAAACAACAGTCTTGAAAAGCTAAGTTGCAAGCAAAGCAGTAAGACAAGTCTCAGAAGAGAGTAGAGAATTGAAAGAGTGTTGTGATTGAGAGTATATGTGTGAGAGTATGAGTGTTGAACTTTAGGATTCAGAAATTCAAAGTTCTAAAGTTGTAACGTTTGTAAAAGTTGTTTCAATTCAGAAGGGTCGAGACCCTTTTATAGTGCAGCAAATAAGTAAGAAAAAGGTAAGGAAATAACATTGTAATCAGTCTCCCTTTAGTTAAGGGATTCTAATTTCAAACGGGTAAAACAATTAAGGAAAAATATTTGAAAAAAATATTTTCCTAGCAGTATAATAAAGGGTAAGTACATAGAAGCTATTTAAGGCAACAAACTAATAGTACATGGTTTGTAAAAAAAGGAAAGGGAATCAACCAGTAAAATCAAAATTACATGCTTTTACTCGAATGAATCAAGTTGAGAAAAGGGTAAAGAATGGTTCAATTAGGGAAAATCATTAACAATCAAGTAAACACCATTAAAGAAATTCAGAATCAATTAGTAGTTGGAAAAACCTTTTGGAAAGAAGAGTTCCCATATATAAAGCACACAAATATGTGAATCAAGAAGAGACTATCAAGTTATTTAGAAAAGAATCTAATCAAAGAAAAGTTTAGAATCATAAGCAAAGAGGTACAGGTTCAATTTGCAGACTCATAGTGAGTCTGAGAGTCCAGGGTTCCAAAGTGGAACCCTAACTCGAAAACAAAACCAAAATCGCCAAAGAAAACCCCCAAATCCTAGGGTTTAAAAATTGAGTCAGACATGGAGGTGAGAAAGCAAGTCATTTGTTTCAGAGTCTCAACAAAACAGATATGATAGCCTGTTTGAATGACAAAGGAAGAAAAATCATGAAAAACATATTTGAGAAAACTCAGAACCTAAACAAGTTCATAAGAAGGAGATAATACAAACTTGAACACAAGTAGATGAAGCATGTAATAACATGAACAGAGTCCATTAAAAAAAATCAAATAACTTAATGGTAAACACATATAGTGACATACCAAAGATTAACAGGAGTAATATGCATAGTAGAAAAGAAAAGGTAGAAGACAGTACATGCGTAATAAAAAGAAATCACACGAGCAAGGTATGGACAAACACACAAAAAGCAAAGAAAAAGAAAAATCAGAAAGATTTTTTCCAAAAAATCCTTTCAGAAACCCTAAAGTCGGAGAGCAACGATTTTGAAAAGAAACTTTTCCGAAAACACTTTAGATGGGAAGAAAAAAATAGATACAATATAAATCTAAGCAAATAACAGTGAAAGAACCGCGAATAGCTTAGAGTTTTAGAGAAACCCCTGATATGAGGAAGGCTTGGAAACAGGTCCGATCTTGAGTCGTAGAGGTCAAGAACCAGGCTCCTGAGTCTTGAATATCCCGGGATAATGGCCGGAGAAGCCATAGATCAACCGATCTGAGAAGGATCTGAAGGAGAACCATCAATTTCAGGTCTCGAAGCTTCGAATAGCCATGGTTTATTGATGGAGGGGAGTGAGTACCAACCATCCATGGCCTGAGAAGACATGGATTCCGGTGGAGTGGTAGTTGAAGGGGGTAGAAGGAGGCTAGGGTTTCGGAGAGTTCGAGAGAGTTTAAGAGACGAAGGGATTCAAAAGTGGCTGATTTGGTGAAAGTGATTAGGGTTAGGGGTTTTTGGGAAATCAAAAAGGAAATGAGAAATTATGGCCGTTGATCAAAATGATCAACGACTTAGATCGAAAAGGGAGTCGACCGGGTAAAATTAATGGGTTAGGGGTTGGGTAATTTAGGAATTGGGCTGGTCCGGTTTGAGATCTGAAATTGGGGTTAATGAGGGGTCTATTTGGGCTAAAATTTAAATGAAATAGGGCTAACTTTTAAATAACCACTTTTCCCCTTTTTATTTTGTAAAAATAGTAAAGATAATTTTAAAAGCAAATTAAAAATACTGAAACAATTAATAGTGTATAAATATTAATTTAAAAATGTTAGAACCAATTTTATAATTATAGAAATGCTATTAATCTTAAAATAGGCTAAAATTGCAATTATACGCAATTTAGCTTTTTAAAATACCAAATAAATTTGTAAAAAATATACAAAACTCACCTTAATATATTTTGACATAAATATGAGAATAAAATAAATTATTCACCAATATTGATAGTTTTGGGAATAATTACTGATTTTTATACTGCTAAAATGGACAATAAATTGATTAAAAAATCTTTTAAAGAATTAGGAAAAATACCAAAACACTTAGCTATGCTTATATATGCATATATATGCTATTTTGAAAGTATTTTGTATATAAAAATTATGTAGCGAAAAATTGGGTATCAACACGCACTCCCAAAATAGATCCAATCATAGCAGAGTCCATTACAAAATCAAATCCGTTCACCATCATACAAATATGATCATCCTCGACTATAAAGAAGTCGGCATAAAAACTCCACATTTCTTCCTCATACACTTTGGGACTATCACCCGTGAATAGGCGTGTCCACTGTTGAAATTCACATATTTCTACCAATTGACGCATGCCAGCCATATCCATAATGTCAGGGGCAAATGTACGATCCCGCAACACTTTCTGGTTTCTTCAATTTCTCCTTCCCAGACCCCTCGGTTACATCAACCTTGACCTTCTTTGAGGAACCAGGTTCCTCACTAGCACCAGCCTTCCTTTTCATTGATTTTTGTTCACTCTTTCCTTTCTCAATAGATGACTCTTTGTCAATGAACTTCCCAACCATACACTCACCAGACTTTTCAACTAGATTGTCACTGGATTTTTTACCCTCGACATTTCTCACACTGTCTCACTCTCTTTTTCAGCAGAGCTTTCACCCTCAACCCTTCTCAACTCCTTTGTAACCATAAAAGACTCCCTTTTGGCCTTTGGAATAGGAGGGTTCTTTGAGGACTTACGAAACCAAGGAACTAGGTTCCTCTTCAAGCTTATCATCAACATTCACAACTTTTTCAGGAGGCACTGCCTTTTTATTGACAACCTTTCCATATTTCACAAGTCTCCTCGTCTTCTTTTGCTTTTTACTTTTCCTTAAAATAGACTCAAATTCTTTGATGTGGATAGTTGTGAAATTGACAGAGAGGGGTTATTTAATAGGGGTAAGGAACCGATTAGGAGTAGGTGGAAATTTGGTAGTTAGGCCGATTCATAAAGAGGGGAGATGTTTGGGTTCAAACAGCAGGAAAGAAAAGAAACTGACAGTTGATGATGTGGCGCCGTTTTAGCCGTTTAAAAGTTTTGCATGAAAGTACAGAAGAACTACTAATCTGTGTTGATGGAACCAGGTTCCTTGACAGTTTTTGCAAATGTAAGCCTCATACTTTGACCAATGTGCAATGCCTTGGCTGCTTGTTTGCTCTATAATCGTCATGCGTGTCTACTTGTAACGGTATAGAGATAAGCTAGACTGTGCTAGAAAATACATTTTATCTATTTTTCCTGTACATCTCTTTCATAGCCAATCATCGAGGGACCAAGTTTTCAGTTGGGTTTTATCAACCCTAGTGCCAAGCGATTTCTTTCAAAATGTTCCCTGCTCAAGGCTTTGGTGAATATATCAGCAATCTAATCCTCTGTGCTGCACAATTTCATGCATATGAGCCCTTTTTCAACATTGTCTATAAGAAAGTGATGACACACATCAATGTGCTTTGTTCTCTTATCTTGAACTGGATTTTTGGCCATGTTGAGTTCACTTGTATTGTCGTACAGGAGGGGTACACTGTCAGAGAGCACTCCAAAGTCTTCCTACTGTTGTTGGATCCATACCAATTGAGCATAATAAGAAGGTGCTGCTATATATTCCGCTTATGCGGTTGAGAGTGCCACTGAGTTTTGCTTCCTTGTACCCTATGAGATTAGATAGGAACCTAGAAAATATGCCATGCCAGAAGTGCTTTTTACATAGTCAGCATCGGCATACCCTATTAAGTCAAAGTTATCTTCTGAGGGATAGTTGAGAATCAAGTCCTACATCCATTTGAGATATCCTAGGATTCTCTTAGATGCCTTCAAATGAGATTCCTTTACATTAGATTGAAAACTCTATTCATGGTCTCACTCACAGAGGAACCAGGTTCATCCATGTCCAAGTGAGTGGATATGGCAATGGGAGTATCAATGATTTTTTATCCTTCCATGTCAAATCTCTTCAGCAGCTCATTGGTGCACTTCTGTTGACTTGTCATTGTCCCTTTGGGAGTTTCCTTCACTTGTAAACCCAAGAAGAAATTCAATTAACTCATCATGCTCATTTAAAACTCACTTCCCATGAGTTTTGCAAATTTTTCACATAGAGAGTCAATTGTTGCTCCAAAGACGATGTCATCAACATAGATCTGCACAATGAGCAGGTTCCTTCCTCGTTTCTTTAGAAAAAGAGTGTTGTCGATTTTCCTTATTGTAAAGCCATTTTCTACAAGGAATTTTGATAACCTTTCATACCAAGCACATGTAGCCTGCTTTAACCCATACAAAGCCTTGTCGAGTTTAAAAACATGCTTCAAAACTTATCAAGTTTGTTTCTGAATACCCACCCGGTTCCTATAATAGTTCTGTTAGCAGTTCATGGAACCAGGTTCCACACACTGTTCCTCTCAAATTGATGGAGCTCTTCTAGCATAGCTTCAATCCAATCTATATCTTTCAATGGTTTCCTGACATTTTTAGGCTCTATTTTAGAGAGAAAGGTTGAGAAGGAAACTGAGTTTCTTTCCGCTGATCTGGTTTGAATTCCTGAATCAAGACGAGACATTATATTTTGAAGATGGTGTGATCTCTTGTGCTTCTTGTTGGAAACCTGAATCTCATTAAGAGAGGATCCAGGTTCTTCTGGATTTGATCCATGTGTCATATTCCTTACTTTAGCAGCTGGAGTTCTATGTACATCATCCACAATTTTATTTTCTGCTTCAAATATTATGATTGAGGGACCAGGTTTCTTTATGTTGGTTGGAGTCTCGTCTTTAGTTTTAAGGAATAAGGTCCATGTAAATATGGATTAGTCTTCCACAATGACGAAAATATGTACCTCTTTCCTTCTTTACTTGGCATCCTCATAGGTCCACATAGATTCATATGGAGGAGATCAAGTGTCCTTGAGATGCTAACTTATTTTTTGGGCTTGAAGGAGGATCTAACTTGCTTTCCTTTTACACATGCATCACACACCCTGTGATCCTGGAAGCTTGACTTGGGCTGACCATGAACTAGCTCCTTCTTGACCAATTTGTTATGTGCCATAGCTTAGCATTTATCATCAACAACATTCAGATAGATAATATCCCCATTTTGCAAGGACTTAAAGTTAAAACATAGATGTTTTTGTATATTTTGGCCACTAACATCACTTCACCAGTCACAAGATTTGCGACTGTGAATATTTTATATACAATATTCCACTTTTGCTACCCTTGTCATAGATTTAGGAAATACTCAGCATGCTATACTTCAACCCCTTCACGTAGTACACATTTTCGATAGAGTGGGAAAGAGACTTCCCGGTCCTTCCAACTCCCAGAATGTGTCCCTTCTTTCCATTTCCAAAGGATGCACTCCCTCCCTGTAGGGCCTTCAGTGAAAGGAAATCATTTGTACTTCCAGTCATGTGCTTCGAGTAGCCGTTATCCATGTACCATTATTGACTGCTCCTTTTCACTATTCCTTGCACAAGGAAATGAAGGGTTAGACTTAGGAACATGAATGAGTTTCGGTCCCTTGTAATTAGGAAAGGGGTGAATGGGGCCTCTTTTGGTCTAAGCATGCATTAAACATTTTTTATGTGAGGGACCAGGTTTCCTAGTAGTAGTTACTTTTTCAGCAAAAACTTTATTTTTTTGTTGAGATTTGAATCTGGCCTTACAGGTTTCCTTAAAGTGCCCAGTGTTACCACAGTAAGTGCAGAGCCAGTTATCAGGTATAGTAACGTATTTGCTAAGAGGGTTGCAGGGAGTCTTTTTCCTTTGGAACCCGATTCCCTTCCCGTTTCCCCATTGTTTTGTATACATAGCAGTGATTGCATCAGAGGACCAGGTCCACATATAAGATTTTTCTAAGTTACTCTTCACTCTGCCTAGATCTACCTGAAGTTATCTATTTTTCTCAAGCTCAGTACACAAACTAGATTTCGCTGATTTTAGCTCATTTTCAATCCTAAGGTGTGCCTCTCTTGCCACTTCCTTTCCATTTTTAGTATTCATAGGCCTATTTTCCCTTCTTAGTTCCTCAATTTTCTCCTTTAGATCATCTATAACCACCACTAGATTATCTCTCTCGTGTTTTATTTCTCCTAGTTTCGTGGTTACCACATTTTTGTCATTGATGAGATAGTGATATGCTTCAATTAAAACATTATCCAAGGATATAAGCTTCTTTTGAGAATAGTATTTCATATTTCTGTGAACATCTAGAAGCTTTACCTCATCTTCATCGTCATCTTCCTCATCCTCATCTGATTTAACCATTAGAGCAAATATGGAATCATAATTAGTTGTTTCATTTTCTACTGCCATCATGGATTTATCACCTTGCCCACCATCTTCTCTGGATTCGTTGGAAGAGTCTCCCTACGCAAGCAAGATCCTATTTCGCAACATTGTCGGCGATGTCTTTTATTTTGAATCTTTTATTAGGAACCTGGTTCCTCTTTGTTGTGTTTTCAGTGTTGTGTTTGTATTGATCTTGCTTGAGAAGAGGGCAATCCTTAATGAAGCGTCCTGTCTTTCCGCACTTATGACATAGGTCATAAACATTTCACTTGCTGGAGCTACCCTTTTTTGGAATGCCTCCATTTCTGCAAACCATTTTCTGAAACCTTTTTATTAGGTAGGCCATATCATCATTCTCACCACATGAGTCATTTTTATTCATCTTGGGGACCAGGTTCTTCTCCCTTTTTGGCTCACTTCTCTCATTGTCCTTCTTCTTCTTCTTTATTTCATAAGTATTCAGATTGCCAACAAGTTCGTCCATGGTCAGCTTCCGTGATAGCATTTACCTTGATTTACCAGGAACCAGGTAATACACTAAGTATCTTCCTAACGAGTTTTTTCCTGGGGATAATCTCTCCCAGTGAGTGAAACTCATTGATGATAGATGTGAAGCAAGTGTGCATATCCTAAATGGATTCGTTATCCTTCATTCTGAAAAGCTCATACTCTGTGGTCAGCATGTCAATCTTGGACTACTTTAACTGTGTTGTCCCTTCATGAGCAATTTGGAGAGCTTCCCA
>MU752686.1:29157-59373 GCA_026770625.1 Nicotiana glauca | reverse complement strand
CCCGTCCCACTAGTGTGTGCAAATTGTTGCTTATATTTTTCACATATAGCACGATTATTGACTTTATCATGTTTAAAAAATTTCCTTACAAGTGATGTTTTGGGATGTTCAGCCTTAGGCTTACCCCTTACAGGGGGTACAGGGGGTAAAGCTCCAGACTGAGATTGACTCTGAGTTGGAGCTTGTGTTGCGGGACTAGTAGGTGTTTCATCTAATTCTTCTTCCTCATTTTCTTCATCCTCATTTTCTTAATCCTCAAAAAAAATATCATTGCCAAATTGTCTTTGTAAAATTTCATGATCTAATTGTTCTCCGACATGAACATCATAAAATATTGGGGGTTGGGAAAATGAAGTTTCATCAACATGAGTCATTTCATCAATATTCTTTCTAACTCTAGGTCTAGTAGAAGAGTTAGGATTAAATATTGAAACTTGAAGAAATTGCCCAAATACTTGACGAATTTAATTTGAAGCTTGAAAGTTGCTCCAAAATAATTGTCCAAATACTTGAAAGTTGAAACTTGATACTTGATAGTAACAAAATTGAGAGAATAATATAGAATATAGATAGAATATTAGGTGGTAAGAGATTTGAGAGAGAAGATTGATTTTTAGTGGGAAAAATGAAGAAGAATGGGAGATATTTATAATAGAAAATAGGATGAAAGTATAATTTAATAAACTTAGGGGTTATATTAAAAGTTTGGGGGGTAGGGGGTGTTTTGGGGTGGTGTAGGGGCTGTCCAAACAGCTATTTTTTCAATTTTGGTTGTTGCCCAACGGCTAGTATTTTTACAAAAAAAAAAATCTGGCAGGACGCGGGACGGGTCGGGACGGGACGGGACAAAGCGGGACGAAACGGAACGGGACAAACGGGACGAAATGGCCGTCCCGTGCCGTCCCGCGTTGGCCCATCCCATTTGACTTGAAGCGGGATGGGACGGGACGGGAAGGGACGGGGACGGGACGTGGGACAAGACGGGACGGCCCGTCCCGTTGGACAGCCATAGGCCAAAAGATAACAAGAATCATGACTTATTTAAATATTTGACCTAATTTTTGATATTCGTCTATGGAGTTGATAACCTAGTAAAATGAAACCGTCCCTGGTCTCCATACCACTATAGTTGTGCGCAATGTAACACGTGATTGGGAGTTAGGAGATAACTTAATTAATTATAAAAATATCTTTCAAAATTATGGAAAATTTTAAAAATTTATTTGGATGCCCTATAAAAAAAACACAAAATTTTTCAAGGAAAACCAATGAAATTCGTCTAAAACAAGTACTACAATGAATGAATTTGTATGGTATATCGCTTTTGCGTGGCCGTAGATGCGCCCATTCCTCCCGCTTTTGCAGTCTTCCTCACTAGCTCATACCTTGCTTTGAATCTTCTGTCACTTATGTGATTATCGCATCTACGTAAACCAGCCGCAAGTGCGATCACACCAGATCTGCCTTCAACAACTTTTACCAAAAATAATCCAAACCAATCCGAACCTCAACCGAAACTCATCCGAGCCCCTCAGGACCACGCCCGAACATACCAACAAGTTCTGTAACATAATATAGATCTACTTGAGGCCTCACATCATGCATAACAACATTGAAATGATGAATCACACCTCAAATCAAACTTAATGAACTTTTCAACTTTCAAAACTCGTGCTGAACATATAAATCAACCTGATATGAATTCAAATTTTGCACACAAGTCCCAAATAGCTTATCAAAGCTGTTCAAACTCCCAAAACTACAATTTGAACTCGATATCCACAATGTCGGTCAAACTTATGAACTTTCCAAACCTTTAAATTTCTATTTTCGCCAATTGGTGTCGATACCTTTTAGAAACATCCAATTATAAATCCGGGCGTACGCCCGAGTCCAAAATTACAGTGCGGACCTACGAGAACTATAAAAACTCCAATACAAGTCCAAATACTAAAAAGTCTAACTTAGTCAACTCATCCAATTTAAAGCTTCCTAGTTGAGAATCATTCTTCCAAATCAATTCTGAATAATTTGAAAACCAAACTTGGCGATTCACACAATTCATAATATATCATACAGAGCTACTCGTACCCTCAAACTAGCAAGCGAAGTACAAATGCTCATAACGACCGGTCGAGTTGTTACAAGAATATTGCGAGAGAATTGTCTTGGAGGAACAAAGAAAAATAAAATAACAGTGCACTGTAATATTTGTGAGAAAGGTAGATAATATTGCAAAAACCAAGAAGGAATTATAAAGATCTATACAACCATTTATAAGAGAAGAAAAGGGATAATGGTCAGATTTCTTCAAACTTTGCTTCACATGTTATCCTTCATACGTAACCTTAATTGATTTTTAGTCCCACTTTTAGGCCAAACGGTAATTAAATGTATGCCTTTCCTTTTAGAAAAATTTGTGCGTTTTAACTTTTTACTTGAGTCTTGAAGGTACCTTAAGATTTTTTAAATTAGCTAATGACCCTATAGGTATAAGTGGGTCCCCTAGCTTGGGCTTTATTGAAAAGCTTCCCCTGTTAAGAACGGCCAAAAGATAACAAGAATCATGACTTATTTTAAATATTTGACCTAATTTTTGATATTTGTCTATGTAGTTGATAACCTAGTAAAATGAAACCGTCCCTGGTCTCCATACCACTATAGTTGTGCGCATGTAACACGTGATTGGGAGTTAGGAGATAACTTAATTAATTATAAAAATATCTTTCAAAATTATGGAAAATTTTAAAAATTTATTTGGATGCCCTATAAAAAAATCACAAAAATTTTCAAGGAAAACCAATGAAATTCGTCTAAAACAAGTACTACAATGAATGAATTTGTATGGTATAACGATCTGATTGGTCGTTTTGCTTTATAGATCCATGTTCCCTTATTTAAGACTTACCGTATGTACTTTTACTATTTTATGACTTACGGGGATGATTTGTTTTATTTTTGAAGGGTTCGGGTGGAATTCAGAAAACTTAGTTCCATAATAGTGAACTAAGGTGGCCAAGTCTGACTTGAGTCAACATAGTAAACAACCTCAAAATCTAGATAAGAACATTCCAATAGGTTTGTATGATGATTTTTGAATTGAAAGTGTGTTCGTATCGAGTTTCAGGTGATTAGGGAATGTTTCGGCATTTATTGTTGAAAACTGGCATCTTGAAGGTTTTAGTGTTTCCTAAGTTTTGTTTGAAGTATACTATGGTGTTATCGATGTCCGTTTGAGATTTTCAGCTTTGAAATAAATTCGTATAGTGATTGTGACTTGTGTGTACAATTTGGCATCATTTAGGATTGTCTAAGTATGATTCGTTGCGTTCGGAATTAGTTAAAATGAGTTTGAAGCTAAAGTTAATTAATTTGGTCTTGAGGTGAGATTCTTGGTTGTGATTTTATTTTATGTATTTCGAGTAGCTCTGGATTATATTTATGGACTTGTTGGTGCATTTGGACAGGGTCCCGGGTGGCTCAGGTGTATTTTGGATCATCCGGAGCGAAGACTAATCGGTAGATTTTTCTGGTGATGGTTTCCTTCTTCACTAATGCGGAGGGAGTCTCGCGTTAGCGATGAAGGATTTAGGCTGGAGGTGTTTTATGCTTCGCGTTCGCAGAGGTGGGGTCGTATTCCCATAGGATGGAGCCTTTGAAGCTTCGCATATGCTACGGGTAGGACGCGATTGCAAAGAAGGAGTAGAGGCTGGAGGATGGCAGGCCATTGGCCTCCGTGTTTGCGATGGGCAGTCCATGTTCGCAAGTGTCACGACCCAATTTCCAAACCCGGTCGTGATGGCGCCTCTCGTGAAGACAAGGCCAACCAACAGAACAACGACGCCCCTTTCAATATTATTAAACATAATGGAATAGATAAATGCAACCTAATGACAATAATAATCAATATCTACAACCCAACACAACCCGACCGTGGTGTCACAAGTCACGAGCATCTAAAGAAGACTGAACACCACTATCGGGCCAATAATAATATACAAAATAAAATCTGAAATCAAAAAATAAAGTCCGGTGCCGCGAACGCTGGCGGTCACCTTGCTCAACTACACTAGTGATACCTTCAATCAGCTCAAAACCCGCTACCGGGTGAACAATACCTGCAACTGCACACGAGGTGCAGGGAGTAAAGTAAGTACTCCAACTCAATGAGTAATAAGAGTAAATAGTAACTGAGTGGTAAGAAAACACGTAAACCACTCCATCATGCTATATAGGACAGTACGACCCTTGAGAAAATAGAAGTTTCATGAAAATCCTTTAGAAAATATCTGGCTCAGTTAAAAACCTCTTTTGAAAATATCCATTTCCCAACAGTCAAGCAATTGAATGCATAATCAGATAGTGCAAGTCCGCACATAATCAGCCCATCGGGCACAGCACTCCATTACAAATAACACCAGGGTATCTGGTAACTGTGCAAGAAATAGCATGAATGCCAATGATATGAGAGTGCTGAATGTCATGCCACGTAGCACAAACAGGAACCAATGATTGAATGCAATGCAATGCACATTACCGCTGCGGCGCGCAGCCCAATCTATTTGGGTACCCGCACTCACTGTGGGGGTTCAGACTCTGGAGGGGCTCCTACAGCTCAAGTGCAATATCAATATCACACCGCTGCGGCGTGCAGCCCGATCCATCCCCAGTCCAGAACATGCATATGAGCCACTAGGGCGATGGTAAGTAATAGTGCTCAGCTCCAAACGTCAGAAAATGTAGTTTAAGTTTTAAAACCTTAGAAGTATGACTAGATATTCCAAAACAGTGTTTAACTCAGGACTGAAATCATTTAACATGCCAAGTATCATGGAAACAGTGATAATAATCCCTAAAGGATTCAATCAGTTGCCACGAGGCCCAATCACGACAATTAATCCATTTCTATAAGGATATCAACTAAGCTTCAATCAATTAAGTAGTTATTTCATTAAGCGGGACGGAACAAGTCACAATCCCCAACGGTGCTCTACCCCACGCCCGTTATCCGGTGTGCAAGTCACCTCAATACAACACTATAATGTGCAAATCCGTGGTTTCAAGCGCTCAAGATATCATTTACAAGTATTACTCACCTCGAACCGGTGAAATCTCTAGCTCGCGACGCCTTTGCCCCTCGAATCGGCCTCCACGCACGTCGAATCTAGCCAAAATCAGAGCGAATACATCACACTATGCCAAAGGAACAATACCATATCGAAAACAATCAAAATATAGCAGAAATCTCGAAACTAGCAAAACCCGAGCCCCGGGCCTGCTTCTCAAAAAATTACAAAACTCACATTTCCGAATTTCTCGTCTCGCCACGAGTCCATACATATCAAGAACTCCCAAATCCGAGCTCAAATGACCTATCAAATCCCAATTTGAAATATAAAAAACTCAAGCCCTAATTCATCCATTTTAGGCTTAATTCCATAAATTTCTAGGTAGATTTCTCAATAAAAACGAGTTTTAGGTTCAAGAATCTTACCTCCAATCATTCCTCCTTGAATCCCTCTTCAGAATCGCCTCAAAGCTCTCAAATATGCTCAACAATGGAGGAAAATAACCCCCAAGTCGCGGATGAAATGTCATTTTAAAACCCTTCTGTCCACAGCAACTTTCGCTTGTGCGTCCACAAAACCGCTTCTGCGGTAACCGCTCTTGTGTTCTTTTTCCGCTTCTGCAGGATTTCACTTAAGGGGCATGACCGCTTCTGCGGTCCAAAACTCGCACCTGCGATACAGCTCCTCAGGTCAGGGCTTCCGCTTATGCGGAACCAGCCCTGAGCTCGAATTCAGCTATTGCGCCTGCCCATCCGCTTCCGCGATACCGCTTATGCGATTGATTCACCGCTTATGCGGACACTGCTGAACACACTCCTTTTCGCACCTGCGAAGCTTCTTCCACTTCCGCGAAGCCGCATCTGCGGTCTCCTTTCTGCAGACGCGGAAACACCTGCTGCAACAAAAACCAGCAAAATTTCCAACTTCAAATTTTCTCGTTCAACCACCCGAACTCATCCCGAGGCCCCCAGGACATCAACCAAAAGCACCAACATAACCCAAAACATCATTAAAACTTGTTCCAATCATCAAAACACATCAAACAATGCTAAAACAATCAATTCACATCGGATTCAAGCCTAAGTTTCTTCAAAACTTCCGAAATGCGCATTCGATCAAAAGCCCAACCAAACGATGCCCGAATGACCTGAAAATTTGCACACATATCCAAAATCACCCAACGAAGCTACAGCAACTCTCAGAATTCCATTCCGACCCTCGGATCAAAATCTCACCTATCAACCGAAATTCGCCAAACTTCCAACTTCGCCAATTCAAGCCTAATTCTACACCGGACCTCCAAAATCAATTCCGATTGCACTCCTAAGTCACAAATCATCCCCCGAAGCTAACTGAATCACCGAAAATCACATCCGAGCCCTCTAACTCAATAGTCAACATCTGGTGGACTTTTCCAACTTAAGCTTTCCTTAAGGAGATTAAGTGCCTCATTTCTTATCAAAACCAATCCCAATCAACTCTCACATACCACATACCGATAATGAAATATTAAGAAGCAATAAACGGGAAAAATAGAACAGTAACACATGAGACGACGGGCCGGATCGTCACATCCTCCCCAACTTAAACAAACGCTCATCCTCGAGCGTACCCAGAGTTGTCTTAGAAGCCAACCAATAGCTAAATGACCTTACCAAGCATGTACCCGCGGTGATCCCTCATCACCTTATCTTACATAGGTCCGATAATACAACTCCGCTAAAATTTCACAGTCCATCTACTGAAATCCACAGTCTCGCCCGGCCACAAGGAACGCATCCAAAAAGTCCCTCAATACCCGAACCGAATTAATGGTAGAAACCTCTACACTGACATCTGCCGCAAAGGCCCAATTAAGGAAAGCAATCCTTCCCAGCCGTCCGCTGGTCTTCGGAACACAACCATTCAGCTAGAATATAGTCTGATGCACCTCGCCACGCAACTTATGGCCTTTTCCGACATAACCCATAGCACAATAGTCTAGAATAACCCAACACTGAGACAACCAGTCTACACCCCAACATCATATCCAGAATCTAATATACCAAGCAAAGAACGATCCACTCGGGCTTCCAAAACCCCAATAGCCGCTAACGGTACCAATACACACTATCCACAACCACTACATAGCCTGAACATGATAACCCTCGTCAAATCACTATGATTAGCAACACCATTTCCTTAGTCATATAAGGATCATTCACCCTAATCATCTGAAGATCGATTCTTAAATCAGTTGCAGCTGCCCGTGCTGCTTAAGAATTTAATGATTTTCCATTTCGAGCTGAACCGAGACTTACACACACAAATCCCAATCCTCCACAACATATCGCATATACCATACCACACTAGGATAACATGAGGACCTATATCTCCCTTCCGTGCCGCAGACATCGACGCACTAAACTAGTCAAGAACTTTCATTGATCCCATTTAGAAGAAAAATCATCACACACTCCATGCTTCGCATACCCATAGGAAATATACTCATCTTCAAACCACGGTAAAACCCAACAAGAACATCTCTGCCAACTCCATTTGTACAAGATAAACTGCCAGGACTGAATCCTTCTATCTAAACCAAGCTGAGCAAGCCGTCAAAACACAAGAGCATTGCTGCAAAATGCCTGTAAAAGCTCATTACCTCGAACACATACAAAGAATTAATCATACCCTTACCATACCGATTCGGTCTATTATCAAGCTATTCCGTCTATCAAATTTCTCTTTTTATTCATCATCCACTTGATATTTCTCCCTCGCTGTAGCATCACAATGCCTCAATCCAGGCTCACCACAGGAGATTCGAACATAAGACCACGCTGTTTAAGCCCCATAGGCCACCGAAAACTCTCCCAATGCTTCCCAGAAATATCACGTTCCAGAATACTTTACTTGAAGAACTTCCTGCGAATCTGAAATTCGTTACCATTACTTTCTAGATACTGATACATAGAATCCCATAATTAGCATAAATTCCACAAGTCTTGATCCTTTCCTAATGAAAACATAGTCCCTAGCCACATACCCAAACTTAAGACACCTGATTATTACATGCCAAATCTTGGACACAATAAAACCATTCTCGAGAGTCATTCACTCTTACACAACTGCAAATTACTTGACTTAACGAACAGAACCACTCGTACCTTATTAGCAATATGACACCGTATGATATGATCTCATTCTAATACAAACAAACATCTTCCTTGTCTATACACTGAGCATTCTTTATCAACAACAGCTCAAGACATCCTATTATTTCCTCACATCTACAAAGCACCATATAACCTTTATCAAAATTTGCTTCACTCGTGCCATCCTCGGCTCATTTTCTGCAACCAGGACCGATCCGCCAGCATACCTCGAAACGGAAACAACATAGCACATAACTGTGCGATTAGCTAATCAACAGCAACCTCCCCAACTTGGCTCGAAGCCATCTATCATGACACATTTAATAACCCATAATACTTTTACCCTAATGATGCCACAATATTATAGTGAGTTTAAACTCAAATCATCTACTAGTTTATGAAAACACAGATCCCCGGATACTGAAATCCTCTACAAACCTCGCATTCATCCCCACATCAGCTGAGTCCACTCTCTGAAGCGACCCAAATTTTTAAATTACAACACATACCTTTCATTTACACATGAGATCTTCTAACAATATTCATAAGAATCGTACCCCTTAAGAACACTCCGCAGGAGATAACCTTCCTGCATTGCCTCAGTTTAGTATTTTAGCACACCTTCCACCATCGTATACGTTACATAGTCATTAGTCTTCCTGGGTGTGAAATAATATTGCCGCATGCAATGCACTTCACTTCCCAACTAGGAGATATGAAAATATTCTTCACGCGCCCATATTCGGGCTACACATCAAACCACAGTAGGAAACGAATCACTTAACAGTTCATCTATTATCCAGGAGACTTCTTCATCACTACCAAGTCATATAATTACATCTCGCAGTACTAACATACTCATCACATAAATACTAAACCGCAATTCCGGCTAATAGCGACAATACCGAACATATAAGTTCAAAACATTTACTCACATGATCAGTACCTCAGTGCTCAAGCCATATGCAAGATCCGGCCTCAAGTCCTCCAGACTGGCCCAACATCGAACTCACGGGATCACATCTCACCCCTTGAGCGGGGAATCACAAGCCATCAAGGCATATATAATATTGAGCGTTCATGTGCGCATACAGACGTGTGGAAGGAATTTCAAGAGTTATATCTCAAGCTGAATCAAGTACGCACGATAAGAATTCAAAGAAAGTGAAGTTTTCCTAAAGGTTCTGCAGCCTCTCGAGGATAAATACAGACGTCTCCGAACCGATCCGCAAGAGTCTACTAAACCTGCTCATGACTCGTGAGACCTAGTAACCTAGGCTCTGATACCAACTTGTCACGACCCAATTTCCAAACCCGGTCGTGATGGTGCCTCTCGTGAAGACAAGGCCAGCCAACAGAACAATGATGCCCCTTTCAATATTATTAAACATAAAAGAATAGATAAATGCAACCTAATGACAATAATAATCAATATCTACAAGCCAACACAACCCCACCGGGGTGTCACAAGTCACGAGCATCTAAAGAAGACTAAACACCACTACTGGCCAATAATAATATACAAAATAAAATATGAAATCAAAAGATGAAGTCCGGTGCCGCGAACGCTGGCGGTCACCTTGCTCAACTACAGTAGTGATACCTTCAATCAGCTCAAAACCCACTACCGGGTGAACAATACCTGCAACTGCACACGAGGTGCAGGGAGTAAAGTGAGTACTCCAACTCAATGAGTAATAAGGGTAAATAATAACTGAGCGGTAAGAAAACACATAAAGCACTCCATCATGCTATATAGGACAGTACGACCCTTGAGAAAATAGTAATTTCATGAAAATCCTTTAGAAAATATCTGGCTCAGTTAAAAACCTCTTTTGAAAATATCCTTTTCCCAACAGTCAAGCAATTGAATGCATAATCAGATAGTGCAAGTCCGCACATAAGTCAGCCCTTCGGGCACAACACTCCATTACAAATAACACCAGGGTTTCTGGTAACAGTCCAAGAAATAGCATGAATGCCAATGATATGAGAGTGCTGAATGTCATGCCACGTAGCACAAACAGGAACCAATGCATGAATGCAATGCAATGCACATGACCGTTGCGGTGCACAGCCCGATCCATTTGGGTACTCGCGCTCACTGTGGGGGTTCAGACTCTGGAGTGGCTCCTACAGCACAAGCCCAATATCAATATCACACCGCTGCGGCGTGTAGCCCGATCCATCCTCAGTCCAGAACATGCATATTAGCCATTAGGGCGATGTCAAGTAATAGTGCTCAGCTCCAAACATCAGAAAATGTAGTTTAAGTTTTAAAACCTTAGAAGTATGACTAGACATTTCAAAACAGTGTTTAACTCAGGACTAAAATCATTTTACATGCCAAGTATCATGGAAACAGTGATAATAATCCCTAAAGGATTCAATCAGTTGGCACGAGTCCCAATCACGAGAATTAATCCATTTCTATAAGGTTATCAACTAAGCTTCAATCAATTAGGTAGTTATTTCATTAAGCAGGACAGAATAAGTCATAATCCCCAACGGTGCTCTACCCTACGCCCGTTATCCGGCGTGCAAGTCACCTCAATACATCACTATGATGTGTAAATTCGGGGTTCCAAACCCTCAGTATATCATTTACAAGTATTACTCACCTTGAACCGGTGAAATCTCTAGCTCGCGACACCTTTTCCCATAGAATTGGCCTCCACGCACGTCAAATCTAGCCAAAATCAGAGCGAATACATCACACTATGCCAAAGGAACAATACCCAATCGAAAACAATCAAAATATAGCAGAAATCTTGAAATTAGCAAAACCCGAGCCTCGATCCTGCTTCTCAAAAAATTACAAAACTCACATTGCCAGATTCCTCGTCTCGCCACGAGTCCATACATACCAAGAACTCCCAAATCCGAGCTCAAATGACCTATCAAATCCCAATTTGAAATATCAAAAACTCAAGCCCTAATTCATCCATTTTAGGCTTAATTCTATAAATTTCTAGGTAGATTTATCAATAAAAACGAGTTTTAGGTTCAAGAATCTTACCTCCAATTATTCCTCATTGAATCCCTCTTCAGAATCACCTCAAAGCTCTCAAAGATGCTCAACAATGGAGGAAAATAACCCCCAAGTCGCGGATGAAATGCCATTTTAAAACCCTTCTGTCCATAACAACTTTCGCTTCTGCGGCCACACAACCGCTTCTACGGTCGCCACTCGTGCGGTCTTTTTCCGCTTCTGCGGGTTTTCCCTTAAGGGGCGTGACCTCTTCTGCGGTCCAAAACTCGCACCCACGATACCGCTCCTGCGGTCAAGGCTTCCGCTTATGCGGAACTAGCCTTGAGCTTGAATTCTGCTTTTGTGCCTGCCCATCCGCTTCCGTGATACCGCTTATGCGGTTGATTCACTGCTTATATAGACACTGCTGAACACACTCCTTTTCGCACCTGCGGAGCTTCTTTCGCTTCCTCGAAGTCGCATCTGCGGTCTCCTTTCTGCAGATGCGAAAACACCTGCTGCAACAAAAACCAGCAAAATTTCCAACTTCAAATTCTCTCGTTCAACCACCCGAACTCATCTCGAGGCCCCCCGGGACCTCAACCAAAAGACCAACATAACCCAAAACATCATTCAAACTTGTTCCAATCATCAAAACATATCAAACAATGTTAAAACCATCAATTCACATCGGATTCAAGCCTAAGTTTCTTCAAAGCTTCTGAAATGCGCATTCGATCAAAAGCCCAACCAAACGATGTCCGAATGACCTGAAAATTTGCACACATATCCAAAATCACCCAACGAAGCTACATCAACTCTTGGAATTCCATTCCGACTCTCGGATTAAAATCTCACCTATCAACCGGAATTCGCCAAAATTCCAACTTCGCCAATTCAAGCCTAATTCTACACCGGACCTCCAAAATCAATTCTGATCGCACTCCTAAGTCACAAATCATCCCCCGAAGATAACCGAATCACCAAAAATTACATCCGAGCCCTCTAACTCAATAGTAAATATTCGGTTGACTTTTCCATCTTAAGCTTATGTTTGGGCTGAGAAACACTATTTTACTATTGCCCGAGGGGCTTGTGAGAATTTTTGACTGAGTAAGGCCGATAGCCTATGTTGTGAGGAAACAGTGATACTGATTTGAGACTGAGGGCCTGAGATATGTATGCCACGAGGTGGCTTGATTGATATGAGGTTGAGGGCCTAGATTTGATGCCACGAGATAGCTTGTTATTGCATTTGGGCCGTAAGGGGCCCCTCCAGTAATCTGCACACCCCCAGTGAGCGGGTACCTATTGTGATGTGAGATTGATACCTAGGAGCAGGCATGGTTCTAAGATATTGCCCGAGAGGTGGATTTGTTGATACTGGGCCCGAGGGATGAACTTCTATTTTTTTACTTTACCTTAACTGTCTGTCAATTTACTAGATTATTTGTTGAGAAAAGGATTTTACTTGATTTTCACTGGTTTTTCTATTTTTAACTGATTTTGCTACTTTTTTATAAAATGTCTTGTGCCTTATGTGTTTTCTTACTTTCAATCATTATTTATATTCGTTACTCACTGAGTTGGAGTACTCACTTTACTCCCCGCACCCTGTGTGCAGATTCAGGCACATCTGGTCCCGCTCCTGAGTGCTGATTCATTCTAGCTTCAGGCGGATCTTCGAGGAGTCCTTAGGTAGCTGTTGGCGTTCGCAGCATATAGCTCCTCTCCATCTATTTCTTTTACGTTCTTAGTTCAGTATTTAAACTCTGTAGCTATATTTGAGGATTTGGTATTATTAGATGCTCGTGACTTGTGACACCCTGATTAGGGCTGTGTCGGGTTGTATTTCTGCTACTTATTATCATTAAGCCATGTTTTAGACTACTTTTATGTTGTTTAACTGTTTTAATAATGAATTGGGTTTGGTTGGTTGGCCTTGTCTGCACGAGAGGCGCCATCACGACCGGGTTCGGGGTTTGGGTCGTGACACTTTAAATGATTAATAGTTCAATATTAAGGTTTACTTGCATGTTTGTGGTATTTTAACTAAGTTCTAGTTATATGCTTTGGTTTGAAGCAAACTAGGTTTGGCATTAATTGGCTTAGAGCTGAAGTTAGCTAAGTTGATCATGATTTAGGGTACAAAGCAGCTTACGTTTTAGTACTAGAGCGGCTGAAAGTACATTTTCCTCTATGTTTTTGTCACTTTAGTTGGTTTGGACTGTCCTTTTCCTTTTCGAAAGTCCTTAAACAGACTTTTAGCACGCAAAAGTGAGCCTTTTGAGCAGTTTTTTGGTTAAAAAAAGTATGTCCTATTGGAAAGACTTTTGATGAACCAAAAGCTGTCCAAAATTAACTTTTTTTCTTACTTAAGGGCTTATCTTTTCATATTTTAAGGACACACTTAGATAACATCTTGAGAGTTGTTTGAAAACACAACAAAAGAGAGTAAAAAGGGCATCAGTTGAACATCAAAGTAAGCTGAAAACTTAAATTTTGTGAGTGATTCTTCTGAAAACTAATACATTGTAAAAAATAACTTAAGCTCTTAAGGGTTAGCTTCCTTCTTCCTTTTGTGAGTCACTGAACTTTCGGTTTGAGTTTCTGGGTCATGTCGGGTTTAAAAGGTTGTTGTTTGGTTGTTGATTTGCTGTTGATGTTGCTATTTTTCTGCTATTTCTGCCATTATTTTTGCTCACTTTACTACTGTTTATTTTTCTTCTCTCCAGGTAATCCTTTGAGACTCAAAATGTATATCTTTTCAGCAATAGGAATAATTTGAACCTACTGCACTATTTAAACGTGTTTGATGTGATGATAGTTTGATAGACAAAAGGGCTTGGATGTTATTGTTTTGTATCAAGCATGTAATAATGCGAATATAGTCCTTTATAATACTTGAATATCGAGTTTTGAGTTCTTGAGTGTGATCTGTAAGTCGTTTATGGGTTTTTCAGCATCTTTTCAGCTATTATATCCTCATAACAATGCTAGGTATGTGATGAATGACTTTAGGGGTATGACACATAGCATGATTTTGTTTAGTTTCTAAAATGACACTACCAATACATGTTTCTAGGACTGGTGTAGTTATATCCTTGTGAATCTGACCATTTTGCCGGATTTGCAAAAGTGGCTATTTTGTAAAGTGGACGTTTATAAAATTGCGACTCATGTAGTTAGTGGTTATGAATGCAAACTGAGTAAAAAGTTATGATTGTATATAGTTTGGGCCTTATTGAATCAAATAAAAGTTAGGCCATTTTTTCTTTAAACAACGAAATTGCCACTTTCCTTCTATATAGCTAATTATGCCAAATGAATCCATTTCATTAACCCGTTTTTAATATTAATTTAGCTAGCCCACATTATTTAGTAATTTCAGTTGGGCCAATAATATTCCAGTTCACTAGCTTCCCATTCTTTAGTGAATCATTAAACCAACTCAATGCCTTGCAATAGGCAAATTTGTAAAACTACCCATTCTTTAAAATTGATATGTTTGCCCAATGTTTTTTAAATATATAATATATTTTTTAGTCAAATAACCTCGACAAAAATCAGAATTTTCTTTTATTTACTCATGAAATCGCTCATATCAAACCCATCAGTTTTAGTTAGTTTCTAATTTAATTAATCCTTTGCTAAAAACACGGATTCGATCGCGATTGTTGACATTTTAATAATTTTCAAGAATTAATTCTCTCAAATGTAGTAATCTCTCAAAAGTACTACACATAATTTATTGTCATGATTTTGGATTCGCTTACAAGGCACAATTATGATAAGTTAATTAATTTTGATATTTCATCATGCATTCGCTTGCGTAGCGTAATTATGACAATATAATTTATCCAAATGATTTTTTTTATAATTCTAATACGGACATAAAAAAAATAAAAATCAAATAAAGCACAGTTTATCCAAAAACTAATTCAAGCCAATTTTAGTAAATAAAAGCGGTCGTGCTAGAACCACGGGACTCGAAAAATGCCTTACACCTTCTTCCCGGTCAATAGAATTCCTTAATCGGATTTTATTTTTGTAGACCAATAATAATAGAGTCAAACCTTTGTTTGACTAGAGATTCAAATAAAACATGACTTGCAGCACCCAAAAATTAATTCCAAGTGGCAACTCTGAATAATAAAATAATCCCTACTCAAGTTTTTTACTTTAATTAGAAAAACTCTTTAACCCACAATCCATATACATAATCTTCTAGTGTAGATAAGGGGTGTGACAGCTCTGGCAACTCCGCTGGGGAAAACCAAAATTCAAACTTGTATATGTTGACTTTTTATTTTGCTTTATTAATTTTGTATATATTGTGATTTATTTATTCCTAATGTGATACATGTCCTCTTTTTACCGCTTTGATGTTGTTGAATTATACATATAAACTGTCTTCTCAAGCACCCCCTCTAAGTCTTCTTGAAATTAAAAATTGGGCATTTGCTTGACATGGCCAGCTTTCTTTAAGATAGCCGAGTTGCTTGTCCCCCGGTGAAGGATCACACATATTTTAGGCGGGAAGCATCAACAGCTAAGTCGGAAAGCAATGCTATCGGTACGCTGACCCTCCTCGGGTGGAGTTGTCCGCTCGAGTGAGCTAGTCTAGATACCTTCTCCAATATGATTTAAACCTAGAAGAATAAACCTCATATCGAATATCCCTAGTAGATTTGCTTTATTTACATCACATGCATTTGACTTAGCGAAGCTCGGCACAAAGGCCGGGTTTATATAAGACAGGTATCCTGTTTGAGACCATCATGTTCACTTATGTGCTACTTGCTACATCATTTGGAAGGATTTCTTGCATTGTTGACCAGCTTTAGAAAATTAGTTGAGCGAAATTCTAAAAAAAAAAATTATTCTCCTAATTTAGTATAAATAATTCTTTTTTACTAAGATATTTTTAGTAGTCTGGAGTGAGGTGTAAAGAATAACTTTTACAAAAATCAGAAGAGAAAAATACTCAGTTTCACCGAACTAAGCGGGTTTAATTCTCATCGGATGTGAGATACATAGAAAACCTTTATCGGGTCCAGCACTCAATTTTTAAAAACTCAAAAATATTTTCCTTTAATCTATGATACATCAAATCCATAAATTTAAAAAAAAAAAAAAATTGAAGACCAAATATTATCTTTCTTCTTCAGAAGTTTTTCTTTTGGAAACTAAAAAGAAAACTAAGAATCTAAAACTATTTTTAAAAATTCAAAGGCAAAATTTAAAATTCCAAAAGTATTTAGTTTCCTTTTTAGAAGTCTTTCTTTCGAAGATTTCTAAAACAAAGACGAAAAAATCGAAATTCAAAAAAAAAAAATCTTCTTTAGAAGACTTTCTTTCATCGATTCTCCAAAAAATCTAAAAATATTATCTTTTAAATTATCTTTGAGATATAAAATCCAAGAATTTCAAAACAAAACAAAATTGAATTGCAAACTATTTTCATTCTTCTTCAGACGTTTTTCTTTCGGAAATTAAAAAGAAAATTCAGAATCAAAAGATTATTTTTCATTCAACGGCAAAATCTCAAAACCCCAAAAATATTTTCTTTCTTCCTAGGTAGTCTTTCTTTTGAAAAAAACAAAAAAAAAAATCTTTTTCAGAAGTCTTTCTTTTAACAATTCCCACAAAAAATTTCCGAAAATTATTTTTCCTTGTTAGGAGCTTTCGGGTCTGATTTGTATATAAGTAAAAAAAAGAAGAAAAAAAAAGAGTTAGTTTATTTATTTTAATCATAATCTTCCTGAACTACGTAATGATCTGATTCATGAGGTGACATGATACGTAGGCAACCCCCAAAAAGTTCGATGAAATATTTTTCAATGACTCTAAAATGAGGGATCAAAATAAGGTGAGTGAAAGAAAAAATTAAAAAGAGAAGGAAATAGGAGCATCAATAAGCAGCAACCTTATAAGCCGGAATTAAACATAAAGCCTTCAAAAGCATGTTAGAGATGGTGATAATTTGGAGCATAACATATTTACGTGGGATTCGTATTTGTAAAATGCTTAACCCTAACACGTTTGTTACCTCTTATATAGTAAGCTTAAGGTGGTTGGTTTGTGGTGAAACTGGCTGTCACGACACAATTTTCATACTCGGTCGTGATGGCGCCTCTCACGAAGAGAAGGCTAGCCAACTAACGCAAATCCTCTCTTTAACCATTATTAAACATAAATGAATAGAAAGTACAACTTAATGGCATTAACAACTATTAATTACAACCCAACACAACTCGACCGGGGTGTCACAAGTTACGAGCATCTAAAGAAGACTGAACACCACTGCAGGGCCAATAATATATACAAAATAAAATCTGGAGTTCAAAAGATGAAGTACGGTGCCGCAAACGCTGGCGGTCACCTTGCTCAGCTACAATAGTAATACCTTCAATCCGCTATTAACCCGGTATCGGGTGAATAATACCTACAACTCCATGCGAGGTGCATGGAGTAAAGGCAGAAATCACGTAAGGCACTCCATCATGCTATAAAGAACAGTGCAATCCTTTGAGAAATCAGTAAACCGTGAAATCCTTTAGAAAATATCTGGCCGATCGCAGTGTATTAATGCCTATGTAGTCAGATTTTATTTTAGAGACGAGGGTTTAAGTCCATTTTCATAAAAAACCATTGGAGAGCTCGGGAGAAGGTGGAATTTGAGGAGATTTTCAGTGGAGCTATTGGGGTAAGTATTCTTCACTCACATTTGATTTAATTCCATGATGTATTCTTGAATTTCATTATTAAATTTGAGAAATTAGAGTGAAAATTGGGGGAAAATGGAAGAAAAGTTGGAGATTTCTTTTGAAGATTTGAATGGGCAATTGAGGTCCAATTTTAATGTTTATGGTATATATAGACTTGTGTGAGGACGAGGATTCTATTGATGTGACTTTTGTCGAATTCAGGACGTGGGCCCAGGGGCCGGATTTGAGCAATTTCGGGATTTTTTAATGTAAATTGGATATTTTTGAGTGGACTTCGTTCCCTTAGCATATTTTAATGATTATGTACTGGTTGTGGCTAGATTTGGAGCATCCGGAGGTTGATTCGTGCGGGAAAAATCATCACGAGCTAGAGTTTGGACTGGATCGAGGTGAGTAATGATTGTAAATGATGTTCTAAGGGTTTGAAACCCCGGATTGCACATCGTAGTGCTATATTAAGGTGAGGCACACACTTGATGACGAGCGTGGGATCATGCAATATTGGGGATTGTCACTTGGTAAGTACCGATTGATGATTTTACCGCGTATTTGAATGAAATCCATTTGATATCATCATTATTTGGGCTGAATGCCAACTATTTCCCTTCTGGGATTTTTATTGATATTTCCTCACTGTTTTGACTTTATACTTGAACTCAGTCATATTCTTTTCCACTATTTTTATAATCAACCATGTTTATTCAGTTTTAGTACTTATGATATTTTAAATGATGTTTGGGTTGAGAAACACTGTTTTACTATCGCCCGAGGGGCTTGTGAGGATTTTCGACTGAGTAAGGCCGAGGACCTATGTTGTGAGGAAACATTGATATTGATTTGAAGCTACGGGCCTGAGATATGTATGCCACGAGGTGGCTTGATTGATATGAGGCAGAGAGCCTAGTGATGACGCCACGAGATAGTTTGATATTGCGCTTGGGCCATAATTGGCACCTCCACGAGTCTGCACATCCCCAATGAGCGCGGGTACCCATTGTGATGTGAGTTATAGCCTGAGAGGCTGGTATTGTTCTATGTGATTGCCCGAGGTGCTGGTATTGATTTGAGCTATTGCCCGAGGGGCAGAGTTGTTGATGTTGTGCCCGAGGGGCGAACCTTTATGTGGTTATCTGTTTTATTTACCTTTCATTTACCTATTTAGTTTTGTAATTGTGCCCGAGGGTGGATTCTCTATGCTTATCTGTTCTAGTTGTTTTGCCTTTAATTTCTTAACTATTAAAAAGCCATTTTTTAAGAAGTTGAAACTAAGCTAAGATGCTTTAAGATATTTCACAGCTTCATTGCTTTCTTACTGGTTTTGTACTACTTCTATAAAGTATGTTGATGCACTTTTCATGATTTCTTATCACTCAGTCTTTATGTATGATTATTACTTACTGAATTGGAGTACTGACTTTACTCCCTGCACCTCATATGCAGATTCAGGTATTACTGAACCTGGTAGAAAGTATTGGTTGATCGGAGACTGAATCATCGTAGTTTAGCAAGGTAGTTGCCAGCGTTCGTAGCACTACTTTTCTCCCTCTTTATTCTATTAGTCGGTAGTTAGTACATTTCAGACTTTGTTAGTTGTATTTAGACCTTAGTAGATGCTCAAGACTAGTGACCTTCCGGTTTGGATTGTACTTCCGCATTGTTATGATATTATCTGCTACTTAGTATTATTAAATTATCTTTAGACTGTTTTATTATTTTTTAGCTGTTTAACTTCAAATTTGGGAATAGTTGGCTGGCCTTGTCTTCACTAGAGGCGCCATCACCACCGGGTCCGGGAATAGAGTCGTGACAAACCGAAAGTTCAGTGACTCACAAAAGGAAGAAGAAAACTAGCTAAACCTTAAGAGATTAAGTTATTTTTTTTTACAAAGTATTACCTTTCATAAGAATCACTGACAAACTTTTAGTTTTTTCAACTTACTTTGATGTTCAGCTGATGCGCTTTTTGCTCTCTTTTGTTGTGTTTTCAAATAACTCTCTAGATATTATCTAAGTGTGTCCTTAAAATATGAAAAGATAAGCCATTAACTAAGCAAAGAAAGTCACTTTTGGCCAGCTTTTGGTTCACCAAAAGTTTTTCCGAAAGGACTAACTTTGGTTCACGAAAAATATAATGCCCCGGAAAATTTTGCTAAGCAATTTAAGATTTTGTGGTGCCAGGTAAGCTAACTATAATATTTTATGTTCTAGTTAGTATGATTTATATAAATTGAATATGGTAATAAGTGTATAAGTCTTATAATAGGTAATGTGCGGTCTAAGGAGAAGCCTAAGTCTAAATCAAGTTGGAAAATTACATAATAGGCTAAAATTCCAAACGAGTTCGCACAAGTCCAAGATTTGGATGCGAATATCTACATATATATGTGGTGTTATGTAATGAACAACCTATCAAATGAAAAATCTTTGAGTCTAATTTATAATGCTTCAAACCATTTGTCAATTGAACATTCCTACACAAAGTTATGATCAAATTACTGAAGGTTGGATCTACGATCAATTTTGCGACCGCAAAAGCATCGCATAGTGGAGCAGAGACATGCAAACTATTATGCTACTGCATATCGATTATGCTGTCGCATAATTGATTATGTTGTCGATTCTGCTATCGTATAATTGATATGCTGCAATTCTGCTTCCCAAAAACGATTATGCTATAGCATAATTGCACTACATAATTGACTTCGAGGGTCATTTTTGGAAATTTTTATATGCGATCCAATTTTGATAAATAGGATTTGGGGTTTTATTTGGGGATATTTTTTTAATGAATCCAGAGAGAAGTGAGAGCATATAGAGAAAGAAAGAGGGAACCTATCCTTCCAATCACCCAATCTTGCACAATTCTCAAGAATCAAGGAAGCTAATCTCTAGCTCACAATACTTCCGGTTAAATCCTACTTCTAAGATTTCATATAAGAGATTTTGAGTTCAAAAATACATTATGGAGTTAGAAATAGGCCATGCATGTGACACTAAGTTATAGTATGTGGGATTAATAAACTATTTTGGGTTGTTCTTCTTGAAATTGGTTAGGAAATGAAGGAAATCTTGTAGAAGAGCTTTGAAATCAAAATGCGCAACTAGTGTTTGATAAAATACTCAAATGAGATGAAACCATAAATACCTTACTAATTTGTGTTCGATTTTGTTATGTCTCAAAATAGATTGGGATTGCTAGAATTTTCGGAATATTGTAGTAACTTAAGAAAAGATTAAACAAGGTATGTATGACGAAACATCTTTCTTCTTAGAAACGAACCCCTGGTGTTCATGTAATTGATGTAAGTTCCTAAATTGATCATACTAGAAGCATTGCCATAATGTGTTGTGTTGAAAGATTTATGTTCAATAATTGTTCTAAATATTTATCATGTCGTCATGCAATTCGAGAATGTTTTTAAAATATGGAATATATGTATTGAGAAAGGTCAAGAATACATGTCAAGAATCGAATAAATATTGTTGTGCCAATTTGTATGTAAACTCTCTGTGTGATTAAGATTTTCCATACTTTCCCTTTATGTATGTAATGCCTTATATGATAGGCCTTATTGATGTGAATGATAATGTTAGTTGAACATCTAAGAAGGAAAAATTGAATTGTAAGATGCTGCCATGTGCCAAGAACGACTTAATAAATGAAGCAACTTGTGCCAATGTATTAAAATATGGGAAAGAAATGCGAAGTGAAATGATTGATTGAACGGTTGATGTCTCAAGGGATATGAGCTAGCCGATCGGGCCATGATCGTACGCCATGCCGCACACATGGTGGTAACTGTGGTAGAAATGACTGATTGGAATTGTAGATTTGATTGATGTCTCAAAAGAGATGACCTAGCCGATCAGGTCGAGATCAAACTCCTCGTAGGAACACGGTGGTATTGTGGATTGTGGCACATGGCACTGCGATTATCAACTCAATAAGATGGAAATTTAATGGGAGACTTTGTGATCCTTACTGATGTTTTTTCATATTTGTTTGAAGCTCTTATTGTACATCATGACTGTTTCCTTTATGTTTTATTGTTCATTCTATTAATATGGTGTTTTAGCTTTACATACTAGTACTATTCGTCAGTACGAATGTCCCTTTTGTCGTGGGCGCTAAATCTTTAAATAGATATAGGTGGTTCCACGGCAGACAGTGTTGATCACAGCTAGTGGTGTATCCTTTTCTCTAAGCAATCTCGGTGAGCCCCCACTTCATCCCGAGGTCATGTTCCGTATATTTTGATTCTATTATTACTATGTTTTGAGGTATTGCTGGGGCCTTGTTGTCGGCATTGTCATAACTCTCTCTTTTGCATATTTAGAGGCTCCAAAGATATTTTGTGGGTTGTGTATGGGTGCTAGAAAGGTCCGATGAATCATATTTTATTTAGAATCTTGTCTCACTAAATCATAATGTGTATGTATTTGTAAAATATAACAACGATGTAGTAAAATAAAATGAATTAGTAATGTTTATATATATATACCCCTCATAGTGTTTAATTAATGAAAGTACATCTTCGCTCAGTCATAAGTGAGTTGGGTAGAAATTGTCTAATAGGCTTGCTCGACCGGGTTCACTCGGTTGAGCACCAGTCGCGCTCACCGAGGTTGGGGTTTGACAAACTTGGTATTAGAGCCTAAGGTTTCAAAGTATCCTAGGATGTCTCAGAGTCGTGTCTAATAGAGTTCTTCTTATCGGTGTGTATTCGATCACATTTATAAGTTGGAAACTAAATGGACATTTAGGAATGTTACCCTTCTTCAACACTCCATATCGTGCGATAAAGCTTGACTATGAGATTGTCTTCTAATTCGTGTGTTGAGATTCAAGGTATGTTTAAATGCTCTTTCTTCTATTCTAAGTAATGTTCTCATATGACCCAACAAATGGTCAAGGGCTTAAAAATTATGGAGATGGCATATGTATCTTGTTGAACGAATGGTATGGACATATAGGATAAGTATGAAGTACCATGAATATACTTTAATTGAGAAAAGATGTTAAAAGTGATTATCCACCTCCAAGGAGACGTTGACTTGATACCACAAACATGCAAGTAAACCTTAATATTGAACTATTAATCAATCAAAGTGAACCAGAACTTAGGGATTAAGCAAATACAAGTATTGACTAGTGAAGACTTAATAGAACTTATTAGTTTAAACTAAAGCAAAATCAAAAAACATAATTCAAACTTAACGACTTAAGGTAAAATACAAACATGTTACTAGTGAGACAAACTAATGTAATCAACAAAGACGAGAATCAAAGGATCGCTAGAAAAATATACACTCAAAGAACTATGATAGAACAGTGGTGAAACAAAAATCAGAAACATGGAAAAAAGGTTTTGAGTTCGAGTTTATACCAAATTTTGAGGCATTCTACGTTGAATCGAGCAACAAAACGATACCGAGAATGTCAAGTGGTAGTTGTCCAACCCCGAGGCGCATGTTTCTTTTTGGTAGATGTTAAACCGATAGATTCCATCGTCTTGCCAAAAAGGAACAAGCGACTTTGGGACCAAAAATAGTAAGACAGAGAAGCCGTGGTGGTGACAGAGGCAGCGGGCTGCTGTGGAAGCTGGAATTCTAGTTGCTGGAGTTTGGACATGAAACTAACACAAAGAGATAGAACTAAGTAAGACATACATGTATATGCAAGTTTTCGGTGAAAATGGGGCGCGGAACTTCATTAATTTGGGGACAAAAGTGGCTATGGTTTTTTAGGATTTTGGTAGATTTATGGAGAGTGGTGGATATTTGGAGGATAAGAGGCTTGGATTCATAGAGAGGAGGTTGAGAGGAAGAAATGGTAAAATTTTGGAGTGGTTTGGATAATGGTCGCCGCCGGTGGGCAATTTCCGGCGGCAGAGCAGGGCAGCGGGGAGCGGGCAACGAGGTCTTGAAGGAGAGATGGAGAGAGTGAAAAGAGAGGAAGAAAAAAGGAAATAAGAGGAAAATGGGGGAAACTTTCAGGGATTATAAGCTTTAAATACATAGGAAGGGGATTAAATTAGGGTTGTTGAATCAAAGAGTTATGAATGGATGAGATTTAATCTCTGATTCATTAAATGAAATGTCGTAGTTTCGCCCTGAAACTATGCCATTTTGCTTGCCTCCCTGGCCACCCTTATCCGGACCTGGTCAATGCCATTGGGCCACTGATTTGGTCCGAATTGATTTGGTCCGAATTCTTAGCCCGTTTCGGTTTAAAATGAAACTAGCCAAAACTCTTGTTCTCTTATTAATTAAATCATAATAAAAAAACTCCTAAAACCTGCACATACACATATAATAAACATAAAGGAAACAAAGAAAAGAAAAGAGCCAAAATTAGGCATTTATTGCTGCCCCTCTTTGCACAAGAACATGAAGAGTTTTCGTGCAAATATAGTGAATTTCATGACTAATTTTGCTCACATGAATCTAATGAAATCTTTTTCTTGAAAAATATGATCGAACCTTGCTTCCAATGTTGGGTACATATCCTTGGCTAAAAATGAATCAGATCAATATAGTTATGGAAAAATTTGGAAGCTAGGACTACCACTGTTACTGCTGCTGTTGTTGTTGTTACCATTACTTGCTGCTCACATCAAAAGGAAAAGAGAAGAGAACTACATATACCTGTAAGATAAGAGTTACAAAATTCCTATCTCTGTGTCTTGTGGAGTCAAATCTTGATTCTTGAACTGCTCGCTTGTATTGAACTTAGATTGGATCTTGATGCTCTTTGAAGAAAAGAGCATGGCCCACTCTTGATTGCTTGCTTTCTGGATCAGATTTTGAGAAAATGAAACTTGAGAAGCTATGCTGCTAACACATTATCAAAGGTAAGTCCAACTATCTTGTGATCGAAAGACTTCTATCTTCTGATGAGAAACTGAAACTGCATATTTTAATCGTCACTTGTGCTATACGGTGGAGCCTGCAAAGCATCACAGACAAACAAAACGAATGAAATTTTTTGACCCAGTCTGGCACTAGGAAAATTTTGTGATTATTAGAGAAAGCTATAATTATCTAATTCAATGAAAGAAAGAGAAAGACAGTAGTATAAACTAGCTATGTGAAGATATATAACCACAGGGTAGTACCCCGTGTTACAAAAGGAAATGGAATTAAATGATGGTACCCTGTATTATTGAAGGGGAATATAATCGATGGTTGGCACCCTATATTACTGGAACGTAACGTAACCAGGGGTTTGCACCCTCTATTACTAAGAAGGAAGGTAATCAGCGGTTGGTACCCTGTTTCACTATGAAGGAATATGACCAGGGGTCGGCACACTATATTACTAAGAAGGACATGTAACCAGGGGTTGGCGCCCTGTATTACTCAGGAGGAATGTAACTAGGGGTTGGTACCGTGTATTACTAAAAATAAAATATAGCCAGGGTTTGGCATGCTGTATCACTAGGAAAGGATGTAACCAAAGGCCGGTGCCTTGTATCACTAAAAGGAATGTAACCAGGGGTTAGTACCTTGTATTACTGGAAACGAACGTAACCACGGGTTTATACCCTGTATCACTAGGAAGGAAGATAATCAGGGTTCGGTACCCTATATCACTATGAATGAGTGTAACTAGGGGTCGACACCTGTATTACTGAGAAGGAAATATAACCAGGGGTTGGCATCCTATATTACTGAGGAGGAATGTAACTAGGGGTTAGTACCCTGTATTACTGAAAGGAAAATTTAACCAAGGGTTGGCGCTTTATCGCTAGGAAGGGATGTAACTAGGGGTTGGCACCCTGTATCACAAAAAGTAATGTAACAAGGGGTTAGCACCCTATATCACTAGGAAGGAAGATAATCAGGAGTTGGTACCCTGTGTCACTACGAAGGAATGTAATCAAGGGTTGGCACCCTGTATTACTGAGAAGTAAATATAACCAGCGGTTGGCGCCCTGCATTACTGAGGAGGAATGTAACCTGGGGTTGGTACCCTATATTACAGAAAGGAAAATGTAACTAGGGGTTGGTGACCTGTATCACTAGGAAGGGATGTAACCAGATGTTAGTACCCTGTATCTTTAAAAAGAATGTAACTAGGGGTTGGTACCCTATATTACCGAAGAAAGATGTGACTAGGGGTTGGTACCTTGTATTACTGATAAAGTTCTGAATCCTTCTAGATGAAAAGGTTCTACTTAAGTTATGTCAAAACAACCTAAGTGAAGAGTACTTCTACTGATAACTATGATCTAGATCTCCCTAGGAAAAATGATTGTACTTGAGTTAAGCTACGTAAAACAACCTGAACAAAGAGTACTTCTACCTGGAACTATAAGTTGGATCCCCCTAGGTGAAACAGTTCTACCTGAGTTAAGCTACGTAAAACAACCGGAGCGAAGAGTACTTCTATCCTGAACTATGAGCTAGACCCTCCTAGGCGAAACAATTTTACCTAAGTTAAGCTACGTAAAACACCCTCAGCGAAGATTACTTCTACCCGGAACTATGAACTGGATCCCCCTAGGTGAAACGGTTCTGCCTCAGTTAAGCTACATAAAATAACTTACGCAAATAGTACTTCTACCTAGAACTATGAGATGGATCCCTCTAGGAGAAAAGGTTCTACTTGAGTTAAGCTATGTAAAACAACCCGAGCAAAGAGTAATTTGACCCGAAACTATGAGCAGGATCTCTCTAGGAAAAAAGGTTCTGCCTGAGTTAAGCTACATAAAATAACTTGGGCGAAGAGTACTTCTACCCAGAACTATGAGCTGGATCCCTCTAGGAAAAATAGTTCTACCTGAGTTAAGCTACGTAAAATAACCTGAGCAAAGAGTACTTCTACCCAAAACTATGAGTTGGATCCCTCTAGGCGAAACGGTTCTACCCAAGTTAAGCTACAAAAATTGGAGGTGTGAACAGTAGTGATGCATGCAAAAAATACAAGAAAATGGAATCTTTAAGGAGCTTACATTTGGTGACATTTATCCTTTGAGAATCGCCATTCTACACTGCTTTGTTCCTGCTTCAAACAAATAAAATTTTGTGAGTTTTCAAAGTGGTGGTCGGTTTGTGGCCTTGATGCCCTATTGTAGTTTGAATGCACAGGCACTCCACTGTTGTTGAACTGATTCTATCAGTTTGGTATCGAGATGCTCGGATACTCTATATTGCATTCTAGAGACCTCATTTTTCGATGTTTCCCCTGACTGTTTCATACTCGGATGTCCATGGTACCGCTAACCCTTGTCCCTAAGGCAAGGCAATTTTTTCCTTTAAAATCAAACTCAATTGTCTTACACCCAATACCAGTTTGTGTTCGTAGTGCTTATCAACCTTTCTCATGAAGTAGGTCTTGCTTAGGCAACCTTTTCAGTTTCTTTAAGATACTTTGTTCGCCTTATCAAATGAGATCACAGATAGATTCATGCCTTTGTCAATGCCATATATGCCACAAATTGTGCTCGATATTATGGGGAAACTGTAGCCAGTTTTGCATCCCTTTCTTTGCTTCGCTTTTGATGCAATATTAGACCGAAAGGAACTCAAAGAAAAATTATAGAAAAAATAGAAGAGTAATTGAAAGTAAAAAAAAAGGAATTGTGTCTGAATAAAAGGTGTCACTTTCGGGGATAGGCATAGGGAGACTTATCTGGAGGTTTGTGTCGACTTCAATGAATCATGACATGCATTTTGAACTGGACTCCTGAACTGTCTGATCTTTTTAGTTCTCAAAATCCGTCGCAAATGTTCATCTTGAAATTGTCTTGGATGTGCTCATGCTGGAGTATCGAAGATCCTCATTCGGCTATTAGTGCCCTTTGCGGCTTTTTCTAACTAAACTCTCTCATTTCTCTACACATTGTGGGCACGTGATTTTTGCTCTACAATAAAATAACTCCTAAAAAATAGACAAAAAATAATTTTTAGAGTTTTTCTTTATTTAGTTGCATTTCATGCATTTTTAACATTTTAAAATCATAGAAAAATTATAAAAATTGATATTTTTACATATTTAGCTTTTAGTCTTTAGAAATTAGTGTTTTTACTTAGCTTAAGTTAATTAATTGTTTTAATAAATAAAGAATTTTAATTTCTACAAAAAATAGCTTAGTTAATTAAAGAAAAGAAAAGAAAAAAAATAAATAGAAGAAAATTGGAAAAACTGCTTGGTCTTGTTTATTCAAAATTGGGTCAATCCTTAAATCGACTCCAATTAATTAACCTAAAATCTGTCCAACCCAAGCCCAATCTCCCTACCCAAATACCCATTACCCTTTACCCTACCCCCTACATATAAAATGGCATTTTAGGAAACCACAAAAATTATATTACACCCCCTCCTCAAAAAAAGGCAGCAGCGGCGCAAGAGAAAGCAAAATTAGCGCAACTCCCTTCTTCTTCTCAAAACATTAGATGAATCCCCCCTTTTCATTGAATTTATGACTGTCCATCTTTATGGTTATTATTAAATCTCATGAGAAAAGGTGGGCAGTACTTCCAGAACCATGTTGGTTTTATTTGCTGGATTATTTTTCAAATTATTGTTGGTGATATTGTGTCATTTGTGCGCATTTCATACTAGATCACTTACTGGTTATCTGGTAGAAGGCTCCTTGGGATCACAGAAAGAATGGTATCATTGTTTGGGTTTCATTATATCTTACTGAGATTCAATTGCCATATTGGCCATTTCGAAATCCGATCCATTTTCTTTACTAGTAGTGATGGTGTGTAATAGAATAAGACATTAATATGAAATTTGCATTTGAGGAAGCTTTAATCTCCTGTAAAGGAGTTGTATGACTTAAACCGAGGACCACATTTCTTGTTACATATGGACTTTGCCAATATAAAAAGAAAAGGGACCACTCACTGCCTTTGGCATTTAAGTAATTTAAATTGATTTATTGTATTTATATATGTGGTTAGAAGTATGAAAAAATATCTTTTTTCTAAAAGCTAGTATTTTTCATGTGTAGAATATTATACTAGTGTTTTAAGTAAGTACTTGACGACTTGAAATAATACTAAGATATTTTTGTTTGAAATAGTTACAAGATTTGGATTAGTTTGCTGCTTCCCTATTGAAAGTCAAGAATACAAGGTGATGGCCTGTAATACACGATCTCAATAGTTGAATAATTAATTCATGAACAACTCTTGAATATTTTAGCTTGCCATAGACACAATTAATAATTAAATCATCGTGGCTATAGGTACGGTTCCCGTGGTATGATTATGATATGTGAATCTCAATTCGGGGGTGCATTTCATGTAACCCGATTATAAGAATTTCGAATGATAAAAATCTTTGGACTAATTTGAGGCGTGCCAAGCCAAATAAAATCTCAAAAGTCATGGCCCTCAATTAATTAATTTTAACTCTTTAGAAATCAAGGCGAGTCATTTAGCAAATTTTCCATGGCCCTTGCAAAGTTAAAAATGCGTAATTGCTTTAGGCGCGTTATTTTTATAATATTACTTTCCTAAACTCGGGTGTGCATTTCATATGACCCAAATCCAAATCTTAATAGCGTTGAATAAAATGTGTTTCGGATTGCGGGTGCATTTCTTGTGACGCGATCCAAAGACATGTTTTAGACGACGTTAAATCTTCTTTAAAATGTGACTTCCAGAACTACACTGACCTAATTCTTTTATAGCCAATGATATGTAGGCAACCTCTGAAGCAGGGTTCGGTAAGGCTCTTTTAATAAATGCTTCTCATGGAGTTTCAAACGGACAACAATCCCTCATATTGCTTACTTTGTCTTTGCCCGAAAATTCTTCATTATTCCGAGCAAAGAGGAGCAGCTGTGAACACGTGATTTTTGTCCTACCTAAAAATAACTCCTAAAAAATAGACAAAAAATAATTTTTAGAGTTTTTCTTTATTTGGATGCATTTCATGCATTTTTAACATTTTAAAATCATAAAAATTGTCATTTCTACATACTTAGCTTTTAGTCTTTAGAAATTAGTGTTTTTACTTAACTTAGCTTAATTACTTATTTTAATAAATAAAGAATTTTAATTTCTAGAAAAAATAGCTTAGTTAATTAAAGAAAAGAAAAGAAAGAAAAATAAATAGAAGAAAATAGGAAAAACAACTTGGTCTTGTTTATTTAAAATTGGGCCAATCCTTAAATTGGCCCCAATTAATTAACCCAAAATCTGTCCAACCCAAGCCCAATCTCCCTACCCAAATACCCATTACCCTTTACCTACCCCTACATATAAAATGACACTTTAGAAAACCACAAAAATCAGATTACACCCCCTCCTAAAAAAAAAGTCAGCAGCGACGTAAGAGAGAGCAA
>MU752686.1:17036-28108 GCA_026770625.1 Nicotiana glauca | reverse complement strand
CCCCCACCAATTCTTTTCATATCACCCATATAGAGATTTCCCATAAAACAAAGCTAAAAAGAGTTATGGATTCCAAATGTGGATAAAGAAGCATAATTTAGGAAGCTACTGCTATTCTTTGCTATTTTTGGATTTCGTTTCAAATCTCCTCCTGAAACTGGGTTCGCTACGGTTGCTCGGCTGGAAATTGCTTGTTGATATTCCAATTTGCTGATTCTAGCATTTAATCGGCGTCTTCTTTCTTCTGATTTTGGTTTCCGTTGCAGCTAGGTATGTATTCCTTAAAATACTTTAAGATCTATTTTTATATGAAATTTGACATATTTCATAGAATATTTGACTGTTATTTCTTGAATTTATGATGACCATCTTTATGGTAATTATTAAATCTCATGTGAAAGGGTGGGCAGTACTTTCAGAATCATGTTAGTTTTATTTGCTGGATTATCTTTCAAATTATTATTGGTGATATTGTGTCATTTTTGAGTATTTCATACTAGATCACGTACTAATTATCTGGTAAAAGGCTCCTTGGGATCACAGAAAGAATGGTACCATTATTTGGGTTTTCTTATATCTTACTGAGATTTAATTTCCATATTGGCCATTTCAAAATCCGATAATTTTTCTTTCCTTGTAGTGATGGTGTGTAAGCAGAATAAGAAATTAATATGAAATTTGCATATGAGGCATCTTCAATCTCCTGTAAAGGAGTTGTACGACTTAAGTCGAGGACCACATTTGAGCGTCTATTCACATATGAACTTTGCCAATATGTAAAAAAAAAAAGACCACTCACTGCCTTTGACATTTAAGTAATTTAAATTGATTTATTGTATTTATATATGTGGTTATAAGTATATAAAAATTTCTTAAAAGCTAGTATTTTTCATGTGTAGAATATAATACTAGTACTTTAATTAAGTACTTGACGACTTGAAATAATACCAAGATATTTTTGTTTGAAATAGTTATAGGATTTGGATTAATTTGCTGCTTACCTTTTTAAAGTCAATAATACAAGGTGATGGCCTGTAGTACACGATCTCAATAGTTGAATAATTAATTCTTGAACAACTCTTGAATATTATAGCTTGCCTTATGCGTATTAATACTTAAATCACCATGGCTATGGGTACAGTTCCCGTTCATGAGATAAGGAAAACAAGATATCAAGCGGGAAGGCGGTAAGATTATGATATGTGAATCTCAATTCGGGGGTGCATTTCATGTAACCCGATTATAAGAATTTCGAATGATAAAAATATTTGGACTAATTTGAGACGTGCCATGCTAAATAAAATCTCAAAACCCATGGTCCTCAATTAATTAATTTTAACTCTTTAGAAATCGAGGCGAGCCATTTAGCAAATTTTCCATGGCCCTCGCAAAGTTAAAAACGAGTAGTTGCTTTAGGCGCGTTATTTTTATAATATTACTTTCCTAAACTCGGGTGTGCATTTTATGTGACCCAAATCCAAATCTTAATAGTGTTGAATAAAATGTGTTTCGGATTGCGGGTGCATTTCATGTGACGCGATCCAAAGACATATTTTAGACAACGTTAAATCTTCTTTAAAATGAATAAAAGCGGTTATAAAGTTAAAATTGCACCATAGGCTAAAACATATATTAAAATCAGATAATAGGCCAATTGTAATAGCTTAAGCGACCATGCTAGAACCACGGAATTCGGGGGTGCCTAACACCTTCCCCCAGGTTAACAGAACTCCTTATTCAGAATTTTTGGTTCGCAAACTTTACAAGGAAAGTCGGATTTTTCTTGATTTGGGATTTAGAATAAACCGGTGACTTGGGACACCAGAAAAAAAAATATGTCCCAAGTGATGACTCTAAACAAAAATAAATAAATAATCTCATTTCAAATAATGTCACTTAAATTGAAAAAACTTCTTTATACGCTATCCTTCGGGGTGGTGTGTAAAAAAGAAGGTGTGACAACTCTGGCGACTCTACTGGGGGAAAAAACCCAGAATCTATGGTTCAGGGTACAAAATTCGAACTTAGATGAATTGTTATATTTTGGCTTTATCTGTTATCTGATTTTATTAAATGTTTGGGCCTAATGTGCTAAATGATGCTTTTACCGCTTTAATATTATCTGAACTGTATATAAACTGATACTAAACCCTTCTCTTCTCATCTTCGGGGATGTTCTCGTCGGTTGAGATCCCCTATTCTGTTAGTGTCATACCTTGAAATAATAAAGAGGCTCGGACAAGTTACTAAGCTGGATGTGGCCTTTTGGTTCCCGGTACGAAGCCCCCTCCTCGGCTCGAGCTGTCCGCTCGGGTACATAAGTCTAGAACAGCATACCCAGGTTTTGAATCTAGAATAACATAGCCTCATGTCGGATCCCTAATAGGTACGTTTGTTTGTATCACGTGCATTTGACCTTAGGGACTCAATACATGGGTAGGGTCAGTTAGAACAGGTGTACCTAAATGAAAAAGACCATCCTGATGCATCTTACGTGCTACTTGCATATTTGTCTGTTTAGGCTTGCATGTTGACTGGCTTCTAGAATAGAAAAAGAAAATAAAAAAAATAAAAAAATAAAAATAAAATGAGAGGTAGGTATTTAGAATATTCTGAAACTCTGTTGGAATTCTGAAAAAATGAAAAAAAAAAGACTCAAAAATGAGCCAAAATTTTCAAGTGCTATGTTTTCCCTGTTCCATTAAAACTGGCCGAACTACGCAGGTCTGATTCTCACCGGATGTGAGATAAGTACGCAAACCTCATCGGTTCCAACCCCAATTTTCAAAAAATCTAAAAATATTTTTCTTTAGTTCTTTCTTTAAAAACCTTTCCTTAGAAAAAAAAAGTAGAACTCAAAAAAAAAATGGTTTCCATCTTTCTAATGTCTTTCATGCGAAAAAAGAAAAATCAATAAAAATCAAAATTCAAAATACGGGCTTCCTTTATTTGGAAGTATTTTTCCAAAAATAAAAATCCAAAAAATACTCTTTAGATGTTTTTCTTTTGTAAATGTCCTCAAAAATTTTTGAAAAATTGAAGTCCAAAAATATTTTCGCTTTTATTTAGAATTACTTTTGTAAATAAATAAAAGTTCCGAAATCCAAAACATTCTTCTTAAAAGTCTCTCTTTTGAAAATTATGAGGCAACAATCCAAAATGCAAAAACATATTTTCCTTCTTATTTAGAAAAAGAGAAAATAAATAAAAATTCAAACAAAAATATTTTCTTTCTATTTCGAAAATTCCCAAAATTCCAATCAAAAGAAAAGAAATTTTTAGAAGTATTTCTTTCAAAAATATAATCAATATCAAATTCAAAAATCCAAAAAAAAAATCTCTTTCTTCTTTTAAAGCATTTTTTTTAGAAAATTCCAAAAAAAAAAAGATCAAAAAATCAAAAATATTTTTCTTTTGCCTTAAAGCTTCATGGTCTGAGTTTTATAAAAAAAAAGAATTATTTTACTCAATTCCTAATCTTCCCTAACTACGCTCGATCTGATTCATGCGGGGTCATGATACGTAGGCAATCTCCATAGGATTCGACCATAAACAAAAGACAAAGTGATTAAAAAAAAGAGATGAAAAGGAAAGAGTGGAAGTGGAAAGAAGAAAATGGGGAAGAATAAGTAAAGCCGGGATGAAGCATGCAACCGTTGTAAAATATGTAGAAACACATTTAACTATATAGGTGTGTCACACCCCAATGTGCGATTACCTATCAGTTATTTGTTTCAAACTAACTGTTTGCTCCTGTTACTATTATTCCAGGTTTTTATAAAATTGTGGTTGGTCTTTGTGGTAATCTCGCTTCGGATCCATACTTTACGAGATCAAAAAGGAGCATGAAAATGTCTTCAGAAATGTCTCTGCCAACAGTTCTCATCATGGATGATAGTCCAATCTCAGGCATCCTGGCCTCAGAATCGGCAGCTGCCGAAGAAAACAGAGTCATGCGTCTCCGGGCTATGGAAATGTGGGATGCTTGGGCAAATGGAAGAGAGCCACCAAGCGCAATCTCGAGATTCCCTGAACTTTTTTCTAGAGCAAGCGGTTCCTCCACCATTCCTATCAGTCACCCAAACACACCACTAGGACACCCAACAATCTCAGCTCATTTTGTTGGAGCACCTTCTAAGGTACGTCCCCAGGTGTTAATGTCCGGTGCAGCTTCTAATATCTTTATCTCTCCCCCTTGCTCGGCCACAACACAACCTACATTGCCCAGGCCCAGTTTTGGCCCAATAGCTTTCACCTTCCAAACACCCTCCTTTTCGATGAAACCTCCACAATTTCCCACTTATACTTACTCCCAGCCACCCCGGTATTAATTCACCGCGGGGCAAGAAAAGACCACCAAAACTTCTGAGCAAGAAGAGATTTCTAGAAAGATGAGGAGTATGGAATAGAGTCTCAAAATCATACAATGCTTGAGTGGGCAGAAAAGTGTGTCCTATGTCGACTTATGCATGTTCTCTCATGTGCATCTACCAATGGGATTCAAAACCCCAAAATTTGAGAAGTATGATGGACACGATAATATTGCTCATCTCAAGAGATATTGCAACCAGCTGCGAGGAGCCGGTAGAAAGGAAGAACTTCTCATGGCCTATTTTGGAGAAAGTCTAGTTGGCATCGCATCTTAATGGTACATGGACCAAGATATATCCCGCTGGCACATCTGGGATGATCTTGCTCGAGATTTCATGAGGCTGTTTCAGTACAACATTGATATTGCTCCGGATAGGAACTCATTGACAAATCTAAAGAAGAAATCCTCGGAAAGCATCCGAGAGTACGATGTTAAATGGTGTGAGCAGGCCTCAAGGGTAAAGCCTCCAATGGATGAGGTTGAAATGATCACAGTTTTCCTCCAAGCACAAGAGGCTGATTACTTCCAAAATGTGATGTCCGCAATGGGTAAACCATTCGCTGAAGCCATCAAGATTGGCAAAATGGTTGAAAATGGGTTGAAAACGGGTCCAATTCTGAGCCAATCTGCTATCAGAGCTACCTCCCAAGCCATCTAGGGTGGGTCTGGAGGAGTAGTTAAGGGAAAGAAAAAAGAAGAAACATCAATGGAAGCATCGAGTGCAAGAAAACACTGTACCCCCATATCCCTTTTCTCAGAAAGAACCCCGCAGCACTATTACCCCCACCAGGACCTGGCTTATGCTCCTCAACCATACACAGTCATGAATGCTCAACCTTATGTCCGGCCACAACAACAAGCCAACCGGAACCAAGCTCCATTTCCTAGAAATCAGCCTCCTTCCCAAACCCACTACAACCCTCGGCCTGCACAAAACAATTTCCACCCTTGTGAACCACCCAAGAGGACAAATTTTACACCAATTGGTGAATTCTACTCTAGCCTATATCTAAAGCTTGTTCAAATGGGTCTGCTACAGCCTGTTCCTCAAACTAGGAAAAACCCAGCCTCACCCGCTTATAGAGCTGGTGCCCAATGTGCCTATCACTCAGGGGCAGAAGGGCACGGTACGGATGATTGCTGGACTCTGAAGAGAGCCGTGGAGAACTTGATAGAACAAAGGAAGATAGTTCTAAGGGATAAAGATATTCCCAGTATGACTAACAATCCACTACCGGCTCACAACAACGGGTTGGTAATCGGAATGATTTGTGAGGACAAGGAATTTGACCCAGCGTTGAAGGCCATCATTGCCATCGCTGATGTAGAAAATAAACCAAAGTCTGCTCCAAAGCAAGACAAAAGGGAGAAAAAGAACAAAACCACCCCTCCAAAGTCGGAGAAGAAAATTGAAGTTGAAACTAGGGCAACGCCTCCCAAAGATGTTGTTCTCTATGTCCCTCGAGGCCGCAAACAAAAGCATATGACATTGAGTCCTCCTAGGAGATTGCAGCTGAACAAGACAACCCAAATATATGTGCCCAAGGGAGCTTATGTGATGCGGGGGCCAATTAATCCACCAAGGTTGAATGAGCCCGTGGTTATTGGACGCGCTCCATAGAAGCCCATAACAGATCCTGCTGCTGTGCCCTGGATTTACAACAAATCGGTGGTGACCTGTGTGAGCACGTGATTTCTGCCCTAAGCAAATTATTCCTAAAATACAAACAAAATGATGTTTAAATTTTGTTAAATATTTGTGGCATTTTTTGTATTAAATAGTTGCATAATAATTCATAAAAAATATACAAAAATATGCATGTGCATTAGGATTTTAATTTTTGCANACAAAATACAATACAAGTACAATAATTTGGTCTAAATTGTAGCCCAAAAAACAAATATACAGCCCAATTGAATCAAGCACAAAAAGGGAATACCCGGTCTGCCTATTAATGAAAAAGAGATCTGAACCGTTGATTTACTTGATCAAACGGTCAGTTATACAAACCAGGCAATAAATCAAACGACGACGTTTGAGTCGTCAAATCCTGGCCATTCATTTGTTTGATCTAACGGGCAGGAGTGTATCGTCACTTAAATAAGACGGCGTCATTTCATAGCTCAATAGATCCGAGCCGTTAATACATTTAATCGAATGGTTCAGAATATTAGATGCTTTTTAAATATGCCACATATACATACACCTATTCATTTCATCTTCCTCGTTTCTGAAAGCAAACCCTAGCCGCCACCTTTTTCTTTCAACCACTCGCCGGAACTCTTGCTGGCGGGAGACGTGACTTTCTCCAATGGCTTCGCCATTAACACCACAGAAGGATCTAAGCCTCCTCTTCCACCCCCCATAGTTAGTTTCCTTCGAAATAGGTTGTATCTTCTCGAATATTCATCCAAGTATCGCCGGAACCCTACTCCGGCGAACAAAATGTAGGCTTCTGCCTTCACCCTTAACACCCCAGAACCGCCTAGGCTTCCCCATTCCACCCCTCTAACCCTTTTTCCCCAAACAAGCCTGGATCTCCTCGAATATTGATTTAAGTGTCGCCGGAACCCCACTCCGGCGAACACTACCACTCCAAAATCATCCTATAGCATCCCTTAACCACCCTAGGCCCTATTCTAAAATCCTTTAATCTTGAAAACCCACTGAAAAAGTTCATACTAAGACTCAAAAGTCTGCCGGAGATTCCAAAGTCCAAGAAAACGATATCCAAGGTTTTAAAATCCTGGAAAATCAAGAAAAAAACGAAGAAAGAAAAGAATAGAAGAAAGAAAGAAAAGGAAGGAAGAAAGATAAGTCTAGAAGAAATAAGAAAGAAAAGCTAAGTTCCTGTTTCCTTTTTACTTCTGTTTGTTGATTAATTCTTGATGAAAATGATATAGTTTTAGGTTTTTGATTTCTGTTCGAATAAGTATATTGTTAGACCTAGTTCTTAAGTTCTGATTGTTTGATAAATTTGATTAGTAATTAGGGTTTTCCTTTAGATTGAATAGTCTGATTCTTTTTTGTTTGGTTGGTTTCTGAAATTTGTTAATGGATTAATATAAGTCTGATTGCCTAGTTTTGATTTGGTTATAGCTGGATAAATTTTGATTAGTTCTGGTAATTAGTTAAGGTTTTCAATCCTGATTATTAGAGTAATTTTGTTTTAAAGGCATTTGGTTATAATTGGGGTTAAGGGCAGTATGGGTGAAGGGTAATTGAAATAGGGAAGCAGGGTTAGTTCGGGGAATGTCATTTGGTTCATTGTAATAATCCTAAGGGGGTAGGGGTAGATTTGGGAATACTATTTGGTTTAATGGTAAATACTTAAGGAGTTAAGGGTATTTCAGGCATAATAAAAGGGTAGTGTAGTAAATGCCAATTAGAGGTAGGGGTAGAAGGGTAAAAGCCAAGGAAAGGAACATTCTAGATTGGTGAAAAGAGGTAATACTGCATTAATAAAGGGGAAAAAGGTCGATTAAATAAAATAATTGGGGTCTAATTGCAATAAAAGAAAGGACAAAGGGACAATTTCAGAATTTGAAATTCCCTCTCTTTTCAAATCTATAAATAAGCTTCATGAGCCTTCATTTAACAAGTTTAGAAGTTTGGAAGCCTGGCCAATCTGAAATCATACTAAAAATCATCTCTGCATCTTCATCTTAGAGATTTCTTATTTCGAAACTCAAAAATACAAAAAATATCAGAAATAGCTCGAGAATCCTACTGTCTCATTAGTTTCAACATTCAATCTGGAATTCGATTGGTACTGATTGTCGAGTTTTTGTGTGGGAGTTACATTTTGTTAATCAAGTGACGGGTTATATACTGGTTTGCTGTTGTTGATCTGATATTGCTGTGGTTCAACTGGTGTTGATTGAGGCTAATTGATTGCTGTTGTTATCACTGTGCTGATCCTGTTTCTGTTACTAGATCTCATTGATTTCCTTTTACTTCCAGGTACACTTCTATCATTGATGTAAATTCTGAAATTGAAGAAGACGAAGTGAAAGTTTACATGTCATTTCGTATTTTACTGTTGATTCATTGACCTTGATCCTTTGTATTCGTTAGGATTAGTTTAATATGTAATAAATTGGACTGGACTGTTGAACTTTAATTTGATATTGGCTTTAGTTTTAGATAGTTTCGTACTATAGTTGAGGTTATATGACATTATTTTAAAAATATAAAGTAGAATGGATTTAAGCTCCTGAAACTAGTTCTGTTAGGTATTATTACCTGTATACTGAAATTGAAAAAAAAATAATAATTATTTCTGTAATGCGTGTTCAACATCTGATAATACATATAGATTCAAATCATAATTGTTCCATGTTTAGTGAATATAACAGATTCCGTAGATTAAAACATCACTATAATGTGTCAATTTGATATCACCTTTGAAGTAATGTCATAAATCAAAAATAGTTCAACTATGATAGCAATAAGTTTTAGTTCAAAGTGATTAATGTTAGAAATAACTTCAAATACTTAGTAAAAATGGTACTCGTGATAGAATTATAGCTTGTTTCGATCTTTTGAATTTTCATTACATTAGATCCAATTCTGTACATAAATTTGAAATAAAGGAAAATTTCCTGTAGTTACGTGCATAATTGCGTTTGAGTTTAATCTGAAAAATGAAGTAAATAAAACAAAAACATCCTCTGTTGCGAGTTCAATTTGAGAAAGGTCCAAATGCAAGGCCCAAATTCAGTAAATATTATACATGGACCTGCATCATTTAATAAGAAAATATACTGGTTTGGGCCATTAGTAGAACATTTACATGAATGGCCTGGTCGAATGGTATTGAAGACTGTTCTGGACCACAGTTTTGTGGACTGTCCTGAACCGAAATTTGGATTGGGAACTTGTTATATGGGCTGTAATTAAGCCCAATAAGAAATAAGCCTGGACTCTTATGAGTTTGTGGCCCAAAAATGCCAAATTAATAGGTAATGATAAACAATTAAGATTTTTCCTTTGATATTAGAGACAAAACACATAGAAAATATAGTATACTTTAGATATGACCTTAATAAAATGAGATGAGCCTTGCCGCATTAAATACACAATTGTGGGGCCCTCAAATAAATTGTTATGAAAATCTTAGATTTGGAAGGACCGTTTAGCAAATTTCACGGTCTTTTCTAAAGTTAACAAAGACGTAGATACTTTAGGAACGATTTGTAATAATATTACCTTCCTAAATTCGCGTGCACATTTATGCGACCCAAATCTAAATCTCAACGGAGTCGAAATGTGTTGACAACCACGGGTGCACTGGTGCGACGTGGTTCGAGATACATTTTTCACGACGTTGCAATTCTTATTAAAATAAAAACAAAGCGGGATTTTAATAAAAGGCGCATAAGGTAGAACATGTTTTGAAATCAGATAAAATCAAATACAACAGTTGAGTGACCGTGCTAGAACCACGGAATCTGGGAATGCCTAACACCTTCTCCTAGGTTAACAGAATTCCTTATCCGGATTTCTGGTTCGCGGACTGATAACAAAGTCATATTTTCCTCGGTTCGGGATTCAACCGGTGACTTGGGACACCATTACTCTCCCAAGTGGCGACTCTGANTGTATTTGTTTATATCTGATTTCCCTATATGTTCATGATTAATGTGCTAAATGTTTACCGCTTTGATATTATTTGAACTGTATATAAATTGTGCCGAAAACCCTTCTCTTCTTACCTCCGGGGATGTGCTTACTGGTTGAGACTCCCCATTTTGTTAGTGTCATACCCAAATAAGAAAAGAGGCCGGATAAGTTACTAAGCCGGACGATCCCGCGGGTTTCCGGTTCGTAGCCCCCTCCTCGATCCGAGTTGTCCGCTCGGGTACACAGTCTAGAACAAATAACCAGGTTTTGAACCTAGAAATAGGGACGTTTATTTGCATCATATCTGACTTAGGGGACTCAACACAGGGGTTGGGTCTGTCTAGGACAGGTGACCTAAATATGAAAAGACCATCATGATTATATGTTGCATTTATTTGTCTCGGGCTATCATGCTGACCGGTTAGGAAAATAATTGAGGGAAAGAAAAGAGAAAATAATAATAGTTGATATTCAAATACTGTCGAAACTCTGTCGAAAATTCTGGAAAAATTTGTCGATTCGTTTTGGATAGAAATTTTGTCATAAAAATAGTAGGAATAATTCAATTTTTTTTGTCAAAAATTAAAAATAGTTTGTCTAAAAAATAATTTGACCGAACTACGCCGATTTGATTCTCGTCTTTCGGGGCGTGATACGTAGGCAACCCTTAACGGGTCCAACCACACCTTTTTGCAAAAAAAAACAAAACGTTAAATTTTTTTTTATTTAAAATAATCTGAATGTCCCTCAAAAGGACGCAGGAAGGCTATTTATACAAAAATGACCGCTTTTTGAGTCGTTAGTAAGCATAGCCTTAAAATCTTCAATTGAAGGGCTGTATTTGCGAAATTGGACCTTATTTTATTTTTTAAAAATATATATATATAATGAATGGTGAAAAATATATTGTCTTTTCTTTTTAGGATCATAATAAGTGATTAAATCATCTTAATAAATGTGCAGGATGAGCACGATTCAAAATGAACCTTTTTCAATCATGAATAAAATCCCTTTGGAGTTACATCTATGGTGGAATGATCTGGGTAAAGATGGACAAGACGAAGTCAAGAAATA
>MU752683.1:24993-40441 GCA_026770625.1 Nicotiana glauca | reverse complement strand
CCAACTATGCCTTATAAAAAGGACTCTGCGGACGTTGCAAATATAACCCGAGTATTACGCCCAGGGTCGAATCCAAAAAGAGTTAACCTATCAACCACTATCTTCAAATCCATTAATTCTTCAAGAACCAGCTTCCCAAATATTCAAATCTCAGTTGAATGTTCTTTATCAACTACGCTTTCAATTAACAAAATAGATGTAAATTAAACTAATAAAGTTGTAGACAATAATGAGAAAAAGCTAAGGTAATGATTTTCCCTATTAATGGAATCCCTCCTGTTTATGCTCATACAAATTTACCAACACACCTCTATCAATCATGAACGCTAATCTTACCGTAAATCTCTCCCGAATAATCACAGTAATTTACTATTGCACTCTCCCGAGATACACTAGCTTACTTTATTTAGCACGATTCACTTTAGATTACACCCAAGGCTTCGTTATCCCTAATCCTGCCTTTAAACCTACAATTATAGATTTCTCTAATAATCTAGGAGTGGTGTTGTTCAACAATAACCTAAATATGCACTCATTTCCAAGTTATGCACACTAAATAGGCACAGCTAATTGAGGATCCTGTCAATTAACTACAACAAACACGAAGTTGAATAAATAGAGATTAAACTAGCAATTTGTATTCACATAAACAAGAAGTTAATCACCCAATAGGTTCCATCAAAACCTTAGGCAAGGAATTTAGATACTCATGGCTATGGGTAAATAAACTAAGATAGAATTCATCATAAAAATCAAAAGCAAAGAAGAAAGATGTTTGGAGTATTCTCTCACAATAGTTTTCCTTGCCAAAATAACCTAAAAATCAATACATGCCTCTCTTGGGCGAAGTCTAATGTTTTAAATAGGGTTTAGGTCTAAAAATCCCGTATTTGACACTTTGACCCCTGAAGGTTCTGCGCCCGCCGCGGTTCTGCCGCGGTCGCGGTAGAACCGCGGCCAAACACCCTCTCTGAACTTCTCAACTTCTGAAGTTGCCTTCCACCACGGTTCTGCCGCGGTCGCGGTAGAACCGCGGCCAAACGTATTTTCGGAATCCCGAGGGCTGTCATGGCGTAGCTTCAATGGGAATTTACACATTTGGCCTCTTTTCTCCAATTTTAGACTCCAAAACTGCTCCTTAGCCTTCCTTATACATATACCACCTGCAAACCATAAAAAATACTAATAAGAGCATTTTGTTATCACTTTTAGCATTAAAACTACACAAGAAGGTGATTATTTAAGGTGTGATTATAGTCAAATTCGCCTATTATCAATAATAATAACACGTAGTAGCAAAAACCGATCCATGAGATTTGTCTTATTCCAAAACGAGCTCAACCTGTAAGGTTACTCCAAGTGAAGAATGTCCCCTCTGCTGATAGGTTGATAGTTGTTTTCTTTATTTTAACCCTTATTATTAACAAGATTTATGGTATCCATCAATCAGAATTATTGGTGGATACAATTCATTTATAAATAGATACAATTCAAAGTAGAGAGCATGTAACTAACATAATTCAAAATTTAGTTAATTAGTGTTATTTTTTTTATTGAAATTGATAGATCTAACAACCTTACCATGTGATTGTTATGGAGAGCTATATTTGAAGTAGATTAGGACATAGTTTGGAGTCTGAAATTTGTGCTTGGACCAACTACTTAGAACTTGTAGTTTGATCGTGTTTAGGACGTGCACTTTGATGGTTTAGTTTAAAGTGAACTGATTTATGATCTACTATATGAGCTAAGAAGCTCAACAACAAATACAGAAGTATAGAAAGAAGAAGAAAGGAATTAGAGGCAGAGATGAAGTCGAGAAAGAAGAGAGAATCAGATGATCTTGAGAAAGGAATAATCAAGGTGTATTGTATTCATTTCATTGAGTTGTATTTATAATGAGTTGATCATACATATATATAGATAGAGCTGATCCAGATATTCTCATAACTAACACAAGATAGTTAGTAACTACCTTTCCTAATTTTGGTTATAAGTTTGCTAAACTACAGTTTAGTCCAAAAGGCTTTGTATTTTGCACCTTCAGTCTTCAACGCTCCCCCTCAAGCTAGGCTTTAGTGAAAATATCCAGAACTCCTAGCTTGGATGTAAGGTATTCATGCTGCACCCTGTTTAATCCCTTAGTTAGAATGTCTGCAGATTGTTCTCTTGTAGAAAGATATTGAGTCGAAACAAGGCCTTGAACTATTTTTTCTCTTATGAAGTGGCAGTCTATTTTTATATGTTTTGTTCTTTCATGGTAGACTGGATTGGCTGAAATTTGAATTGCTGATTTGCTATCACTATAAATCACAACTGGTAGTTTAACCTGAGCGTTTAACTCTTCTATGAGTCCTAGTATCTAAACTAGTTCTGCAACAGTTGATGCCATACTTCTATGTTCTACTTCATCAGAACTTCTGGATATAGTAGTTTGCTTCTTTGACTTCCATGAGATTAGAGGGTCACCCAGTTTAATAAGATATCATGTTACTGATTTTCTTGAATGAGCACAAGCTGCCCAATTTGCATCACAATATGCACTTATTTCTTCTGATTTACCACTTGACAATAAGATACCCTTTTCTGATTCCTTCTTTACATATTTGACAATTCTTAGCGTAGCTTCCATGTGTGATTTCTTTGGTTGGTGTAAATATTGACTTAGTGTTTGAACACTGTATGAAATGTCAGGTCTGGACATCGTTAAATATAGCAATTTTCCAATCAATTTCTGGTAGGCATTTTGATCAGTAGGAGGATCAGTAGTTGTGTAGATTTCTTGCTAGATGATCATCACATTCTTTAGTGGTCAATCTGACATTGATGTCCATATGTGAAGATAATGGTTTAGCAGCACTTAATCCTGCCTCAGAAAAAAGTTTCAAGGTGTATTTTCTCTGATGCATTAGTATACCTTGAGTTGTTCTTGCAAACTCAATACCTAGGAAGAACTTTAATTCACCTAAATCCTTCATCTTGAAGGCTTGTGCAAGTCTGTCCTTTGTGTTTTGAATCAGAGTTAGAGTATCTCCAGTGATGAGCATATCATCAGCATATACTAATACTAGAATTGAACCTTGTTGAGTGTGTTTCAAGTAGAGACTATGATCATACTGACTTTGTTTGAACTCCATTTTCAGCAGTACTTCAGACAATTTTGCATTCCATTATCTAGGGGCCTGCTTTAATCCATACAGGTATATAAGGAGTCTACATACTGATTTATTCTCCCCCTGAGTCCTAAATCCCTTTGGTAACTCCATATATATATCATCATCATTAAGATCCCCTTGCAAAAATGCATTATATACATCAATTTTGGTTAATGAACCATTTCTTCTGTGCATCGAGAGTTAGGATTGTCCTGACTGTTTTCATCTTTACAACTAGGGAAAATATTTCATGATAATCTATCCCCTCTTGTTGACTATATCCTTTGGCAACTAGTCTTACATTGAACCTTTCAATTTCTCCCAACTCCTGTAGAATTGTATTTTATTTTATAGATCTATTTACACCATATAGGTGTTTTTGCCAGCTGGTAGGGAAGTAATCTCCCATGTATGATATTTCTGTAAGACTTAAATCTCATCTTTCATAGCATCCACCCACCTTGGATCTTTTAAGGCTTCTGAGTAGTTCTTTGGTTCTATAATAGTTGAAACTTTGGCAATGTAAGCTTGATGCTGTGGATTCAGTGTATCATAGGTTATGCAGTTGGATATGGCATATGCAGTCTCTTTGTGAATGTTAAGTGACGCAAAGTCTTTCATCCATATAGGTGGTTGTCTTTCCCTTTTTGATTTTCTTTGATTGACCTGTGATTCTACAGGATTATGAGGAATTTTCTCTACTTGATCATCTTGATTGTGAAGTTGTATAAGTTCTTCTTGAAGTGCAGGATCTACGGGTGGAGATGAATCTGTTGTGTCAGCTTCTGTCTCTACACTTTGTTCAGCATTTTGTGTAATGACTTCCCGTGCTTCAGTTTGATGACTGTTAGGAATTGTAGTATTTAAAAATTGGTTGTCTTCTGTGGTATGGAGTTCTGTATAAACATATGATTGGTTTTTTGTTGTGTCAGTAAAGATAGAATGATTTTGTGGTTTGTTTGTTCTGGTAAGGAAAAGGGAAGACAATCTCTTTGAATATTACATCTCTATTAACAAAGAACTCCTGTCTTTCAATGTCATATAATAGATATCCTTTCTGATTTTCTACATATCCCATATGCACTGAAATTCTTATTCTAGGCAGCATTTTGTCAGTTTCTTGTATATATTTAGCATAACATAGGCACCCTATAACTCTCAGGTGTTGAATTGATGGTTTTCTTTTGTACAATTTCTCTAATGGAGACATGTGTTGGAGTATTGAGCTAGGAATTATATTTATTATATGAACAACTACAAGCACACACATTCCCCAGAATCTAATAGGTATGAAGCCTTGAAACCTGATGGGTCTAGTGATTTACAAAATATGTCCATGCTTTCTTTCTGCGACCCCATTCTGTTGTGGGTTATAAACACATGTTTTTTGATGAATGATCCCAAGTTTGCTAAAAAAATCACTACAGATAGAGTGACAAATTACCATTATCTATTCTGATGACCTTAATTGTTCTATCAAATTATGTTTTAATAAGTTGAACAAACTACTGAATGAGAACACACACATCAGACTTTAACGCAAACAGATAGAGCCAAGTCATTCTTGAATGATCATCTACTATAGTCAAGAAGTATCTATATCCATCAAAGGTAGGGAACTTGTAGTGTCCCCATACATCCATATGAACTAAGTGAAAACAGTTGGTTGTTCTAATACTGCTGGTAGGAAATGGAAGCCTAGTTTGTTTTGCACATAGACACACTTTGCAGTTAGCTAATCTATCAGCTATAACTTCTTGAGAAACACGTAGAATTTTCTTCATTACAGAGATAGAAACATGTCCTAGTCGACTATGCCGTAGTTGTATATCAGCTTCTTTATTATTGACTCTGCAGCCTGTAGCTCGAACTGTTAAACCTGCACTTTTATTGTCTTCCTGCTTATTAGTCACAAACAGATATAGTCCATCTTTTTCTCTACCAACTCCATTCACCTTCCCACACAAGAGATCTTGAAAAATACAAAATTCAGGAAAGAAAGCAACAATCTAGTTTAGCTCTTTAGTCAATTTTGATACAGATAAAAGGTTATACTTAAAGTGTGATATATGAAATACATTTGTGATAGTATCCTTGTTAAAAAGATTACTTGTTACCACATGTGTAACTAGAGACACATCACCATTAGGTAGAAAGACCTTTTTTGGTATTTCTGGATTGATCACAGTATTATTATCTAAATAGCTCAAACTTGACACCATGTGATTGGTTGCACATGTGTCAATGATCCATTCCCGAATACTCTTGGCAGCAATATAATCATTATGCTTACCTGGTGTATTAGCTAAGTAGGTTGAAGTTGCTTCTTCTTTGTTAATCATTTAAAGGATTTGATTATACTGTTCCTTGGTGAATAAGGTAGGAACAGTGTTAACATTCTGTCCATTGTGCTGCACCTCAGAGTGGATCACTCTTGATTTGGTTGGTGGAAAGTTGTCTTGTGTAAACTCACTGTAATCACCACTTTGATTTGTCAGAGATGTGCAACTATCCATCTGCACATTATAAGCAGCTGATTGACCAAACTTCCTTTTCTTGAAGTTAGGAGGGTATCATACTGCTTTGTAGCAGGTTTCTTTAGTATGACCCTTGAGTTTGCACACATCCCATTCTAAGTTGTGGTTCTTCTTGAACTTATAGTTTTGATTACCACTACCATTACTGGTGAACATAACATCCCCATAGTTTCCTGAAAAAACTGCAGGATTGGCACCTAGAATACCAGTCACATTCTTGATTGACTTTTGGCTTTCATCACTTAAAACCATAGAGTAGGCTTGGTTTACAGAAGGCATAGGACTTATGAGCAAGATTTGGCTTCTAGACTGGGCATACGAATCATTAAGCCCCATTATAAACTGAAATAACTTTAGCTTCTACAAATGCAGTCTAAAATCTTTGGATTTCTCACAGTTGCAACTGGGGGCAGGAACTAACGCCTCAAATTCTTCCCATAGATCTTTTAGTTTTGAAAAATAGTAAGACACAGTAGCAGTTACTTGAGTTAAAGTAATAATTTCTTTATGAAAATTTAAGGTTCTTGAACCATTAATTTTGTTAAATCTTTCTGTAATTCTTCCGAAACAATTTGTGCATTAGTAGCATACATAATGCCTCCTAGAAGACCTTTTGCTACTGAACTCATTATCTATGAAAGAACTATAACATTAACCCTTTCCCAGTGGTTTCTCATAGCTTCAGGGAAATCTTCCTTTTTACATGAACCATCAACAAGTCCTAGTTTGTTTCTTCCTAACAGAGAAAGCCTCATATATCGAAATCAGATAGAGTAGTTTTCGATACCTGTGAGTTGGAATGTGATAATCTGAATACCACTCACATCTGATGGATGCAGAAATAGGGGATGACTGTAGTTGATTCCGAGAGAAGCTTGACTACCTCCTCTACCAGATTAACAGCATTTGTGATACCTTCTTGATCTCCATTGATACTCATCCTTGTTTCTTTGAAATGAATGAATTTTTTCAGAAGTTTGTGCGGAATTGATTTGATCTTCAAGCTCTATGGTTTGGGGCTCTGATACCATGAACTAATTTATGATCCACTATATGATCTAAGAAGCTCAACAACAAATATAGAAGAATAGAAAGAAGAAGAAAGGAATTAGAGGCAGAGATGAAGTCGAGACAGAAGAGAGAATTAGATGATCTTGAGAGAGGAATAATCAAGGTGTATTGTATTCATTGCATTGAGTTGTATTTATAATGAGTTGATTGTACATATATATAGATAGAGTTGATCCAGATATTCTCATAACTAACACAATGTAGTTAGTAACTACCTTTCATAATTTCGATTATAAGTTTGCTAAACTACAGTTTAGTCCTTAGCTTTGTATTTTGCACCTTCAGTCTTCAACAAAAGACAATTGCATGCATGTGTTTAATTTGTAGAATACTCTATCCATAATTTAGAAGCGTATCCAGGATTTCAAGAATATGGTGTATACGATGAAAATCAGTCTCAGAAGATGGGTGAATTAGGAAGCAACACGTGTCAATCAATAGTGATTCAACTATGTTCACACCGAATACAAACATGTGGCCGGATATGACCGGATAAGAAGCATTAATTCAAAATATGACCGTTGAAGAAATGTTACAGAAGACCCTAAAATTTCTCCTGTCTTTATTAGTCGTTATTAGCCTTTATTGGGCTTTATTTCCCTTTAATATTCTTTTACTAGCTTTTTATTACCTTTTATTATAGCATTAACATTAGTAATTAATTGGTAGATCGTACACCCATAGCTCTAGTATAAATAGAGGCTTACATTCTATTGTAAGACATGAAGAAATACTGATAGCAAAAGACTAACATTCTTTCTCTGAAGCTTTATACAAGTGTTATCGAGATTTTCCAATTATTCTTGATCCCGGTGTGAACTTTCTGAAGTTCAGGCTTGTCTTTTCTTCAATTATTCTTATTTTAATTACTTTGCTCTTCATTACTTTGTTTTATCGGATCAATTTAATCCACATATCTATAACCCATAATACAAATTCAACCCTATCATTTTTTCGGTTAATAGTTTGGCGCTCACCGTGGGGCATAGAGAATTGTGGTGTTATTTTGATCTGTTCATCTTATACTAACGTGTTTTAAAGGTTTTTTCTGCTTTAAGAATACTACAGTTATGGCACAAAATGACATCAACAACTAGCTCAATGTTGGAATAAACTACAACAATGAGCCCGTGGAAAATCTCTATAACGAAAATCAACATGGCGGTTCAACTAGTGAAACCTCTCTCGATGAGAATGAGTCAACTCCTAACGGGTAAAAAGAAAAATTCGACATGAAGAGTCCTACCCCTAATGATATGGATGGTGAGGTGGTGGCTGTTACCGTAAAAATGTTGAGAGCACAACAACGGAAAATTATGGACCATCTCTCAAGATAGGACCAGATAATAACTTAGCTTCAACAAGCAATACCGAGGACTTCAAAAAATTCAAATGCTGGAGTTCGAGTCCCTCTCCGCATCCCTATAAATCAGACAGCACCAAGACGGTGACACTTTTACCGGGGGAAAGTTCGAAAGAAACAACAGTCAAGTAGGTGGTGTCGGTAATGGATCTGAAAATGACAACAACAAAAACGACCCTTTCAAAATTGAGCTTATGAGATTCATGTGGGAAATGAATGAACGAATAGACCAGAATGCTAAAGAATCGCATGCTCGGATAGATTAGATTCCAGGAGCACCTCGGGTCCTAAAGGGCCTAGATTCCAACAGTAAATATAATTGTCATTCAAACCCATAGACCTCAAGCCGATAATGATCGCACCGTACTAGGCAAATAACCTTTCAAGGGTCCATAATAACCCCTTATTCCCATAATTCCCAAGAACAACCATCATATTCGGAAGAAACCTCCACAATCTACAACCCAATAAACCGAGTGCCCTCATGCATAAATTCTCAAATTAGCGATACCACCACACCTTTCATACTTGGTTTAACTCTTCAATCAATCAGGTGATTACATGTCACACTTATACAATCTCCTCGTGGAATACGCTTCTACGACATTTCACATTAGGTAACAAATCTGCACACTCCTACCGCCGGTCACACTAATGCTGCAAAGCAAATCGAGAATCCATAACTAGGATGCAAAGCCCCTTTCTCAAAACACCGATATCATGTGACGCTAAAGACAATACCAGCTTACTCTAAACATTCAAATCCCTTTCCTGCTCATCCGAGCTCGTGACATCCTTGCCAACACTGAACCGCAACCTCGGTTCCTCACTTCCAATTTTCATACCGCTCACTACACCTAACATGCCAATAAGTGACAGAATAAGAATTTTATCATAACTCCTGAACCACTAATAGGGTATACACTTCATCATACAGAAACCTTTTACTTAGCTCATTCCGAGAGAACCATAGCAACGCGCGGGTGAATCCTCATAACCGTAGATCATGCAAATCCTCAACCAGTGGTCTAAGCCACCATAACTCTTCTGAGATCTGCCCCACATAACGGGCCATAATACTTGAATGATCCCAATTAAAATCATTATGGCAGCCGTCAAACCTCGCACGTACCATTACAAATCACATGCATAACTCATTCACGTTGAAGAAATTGATCACCGCCACCATTGTGCAAATTCAACCATGGCTAACCAATCTAACTTCTTCAATTTCATCCTTAACTCTCCTTAGAGATAAGAATGACTCTATACAACCTATAACGAACTCAATCTGCACTCATCCTGAGTGGCCTTGCATCACGAGACCATGCTATCTCAAATCCTACAAACCATATCATACCTTCCACGTGCGCACGTTCACGTTCTCGTCTGATACGCCCATTCTGATAACTTCTCTACGAATACGAAGTCATTTCCTCTCATTCTTCCAAATGCTACACTGCAAGTCATAGAACATCCCAAGCCTCTTATCATAATTCGCCACAAAAGCTCAATTCTTAACCATACCGCGGGCTTGAAATCTTTAGGCACCAAATTTTAACCTTTGAATTCATTAGGACCATTGTTGAGAGTCACCCACACTGGCTTGGTCTCGCATATGATCAACTCCAAGGCTCCGCTGGCACGTGAACACTCATTTTATTGAAGCACCCGACTGAATCACTTCCCTCGTAAATCACCTCTTATGAAGCACAAATCCTAAGTTTTCCCAAAGACCGAACAAGAATCAATAAGGCCATTTATGGCACACATCTCTCAAATAATTGCTCAATTTACCACTTATACTCTTTTCCCTTAACTGAAATAACTCGCCATTATGCCGATAGCCAGAAACCTCACAAATAAATAACCATGCAACCCAATCGTAGGCGGTGAGACTCTCCCACTTAGCTTGGAGCCACCTGTTACATAACTCTGAAACCCACCAAGATTCTTTCTTCATCATTGACATGATCTTGCACCACCAACTCGCCAATTCCTCTAAATCTTTCTATTTGACCTTTCATGAACACTCTAAATCACTAACCACATTCACATATCCGACCTCTTACTGTATCGCCGGTAGAATTCTTCGCCCAAGGTTCATTAACACCACGCGACCGCTAACCTTCTCGTAGAAAATATACCACCTGTGGAAATTACATGTTGACATCTCCCAATGACACTGTGCTGCACAATTACTACGAAATCTGTAACCCAACTTGAGCCCATGCTCATTCGCTAGATGTACAAGCCCATTCACTCCTCATGGACATCAACTAAATATGCGACAATGACTCCCAATCCAAAGTCATGTGTATCCTTCATCATATCAAGCAACTCCTTTCTTTTGTATCAAATCTCCCGCCGTATAATAGCCGATATTTCAAATTAAGTCCATAGACCTAGTCATACACTGTTTCCACGCATTGACAAGCATCCCACCATCACATCAATATCGTGCGATAACCATTCATGAGTATCATAGCAACCTGTGCATAGCCTCAAAGCTCTCAGAAGTACAACTACTGAGCTGAAACGACAAAACATTCTTCCACAAGGCGACAATAATAGCCCAAACAACTATACAAGGAGAAACATCCCGCACCACATTTGTAGTACTATTACAATTTCTCAATTCTCGATCGATAACAAGCGATTTACGTCGTATGAAAGAAACAAAGGCATAAGCCTCAAAGGAATCAAACACGGTGAGAAATCAAGAAGGGAAGTGCTCCTAACACTCCTGTAGCCTCTTGAAGATAAGTACAGACGTCTCCGTACCGATCTGCGGGACTCTACTAGACTTGCTCATGACTCGTGAGACCTAAGGGAACCTAGTGCTCTGGTATCATATTGTCACGACCCAAAATCCACTAAGGGTCGTGATGGCACCGAACATCACTGTCAGGTAAGCCAACACCATACAACTAGTAAATTCTCATTTTAATATTTTCAAAATCATTTCTTCTAAACATTTAAACAATGAATAATTAACTTCACTAAATAAATAATGATGTCTTTACAAAATTTATTTATTGAATAATCCTAAAATCATCCTAGAACCCGGTGTCACAAGTGCATGAGCATTTACTAGGAAATCTAATAAAGTACAACAGTTCTCCGGAATACAAACTTGGACAAAAAGTAAATATAATACGCTGAAAGAGACTCTGTTGGCTGCGAGTCATCTCGAGAGATGTAGCTCACCTAAGTCTTCGTATCATCCATGATGCTACGCCCATTAGGCTGCTAGAGGTACATGTGCATGTGCAACAAAAATACACAGCAAATGTAGCATGAGTGCAAAAATAATGTGTACTCAGTAAGTATCCCGTCTAATCTCGAAGAAGTAGAGACGAGAGGTCGACTTCAACACTTACTAGTGGTCCAATAATAATATACCAATAAAATAGTAAATCGAGGATTTTCATAAAAATGGTTGTAACTCAATATCATGAGGAAAGTAAATAATTCTTTCGTTTATAGGAAATTCCTAAATTTATTTTCATCATTTATACATTTATCATAGGCCAGAGAGAACAAATATCAACATCTATGAATTTCAAGGCAAGCAATACAAGCATGCGCAAATCATGCCGAGGTCATATGGCCCGATCCAACAATATTTAAATTGTGCACTGCCATAGGGTCGAATGGCACAAATCATAGATGCATCTATTACCCCGCTCGTGAATCATACTTGTGACGCAGGTACATATAGAAACACACATTCATTCAAACAGTCAATCAAGACTTCTTCAGGGAAACAATTATTCAAGGAGGTGTCAATTTCTGTTTTACAAGTCGAGAAAACTAAGTTTAACTCTTTTAGAAAATCATTTACCACTTCGATACGATTGAAGCAATTTAAACTATCAATAAGGTTACAATTAATTCAAGCATGCTTTTGGGTCCTAGACTACCCGGACATAAGCATAATAGTAGCTACGCACGGACTCTCGTCACCTCATGCGTACGTAGCCCCCACAAATAGAAACACATATCCAATTAATTCACCTATGGGGATAATTCCCTCTTAGAAGGTTAGAAAGGAGACTCGCCTCGCTCTGAAGTTCCATAATAGGCATTCCACACCTTTTCGAAGACTCAAATCAATGCATAACACTCCAAAACTAGCCAATAATTATGCAAACCCATTAATATATGCTCAATTACTCATAATAATCCAATTTATAACAATTTCAAACCCCGATTGAAAAGTTGACAAAATCATCTCTGGGCCCACGTGCCCGGATTTCGAAATTTTTTGAAAATAAAGTTTGCCCACAACCTCATAAACTTGAATATATAATTTACTCTCAATTTCATGTCCAAAATCGTGGTCAAAATCCAAGAATACTGAATTTCTAGGTTTTCCTCAAAAACCCAACTTTCTACTAATCTCCATGTTAAAATATATACTTAATCGATATATTTAACTCAAACTAGTATAAACCACTTACCTCATTCTTGGTGGTGAAAATGGCACCTCAAAGTTGCTCCAAAATCGGCTCACATAGAAGAAATGTGGTTGAATAGAGCCAAAACCCCGATGTAAAGAAACCCACTGCCTCCAACATTTCCGCACTTGCGGTCACTTAACCGCTTCTGCGGTCCCGCAGGTGCGGCCCCACTACCACTCCTGCGGTTTCTTATCAGGCTGCCCTTTCTGCTTTTGCGCCTCACCTACCGCAGGTGCACCTACCGCAGGTGCGGTACCGCTTTTGCGGCCATATGACCGCATCTGCGGTCTCTTCACTTCTAGACCAACACCGCATTTGTGTCCCTCATGGTCACTTATGTGGCTCCACACCTACGGCCCAAGCCTCGCAGGTGCGGTTACACCATAAGGCATCTATTTTACTTCTTCTTTAAATTTCAAAATTGATCCGTTAACCATCCGGAATCCACCCGAGGCCCCCGGGACCCCATCCAATCACACCAACCAGTCCAATAACATAATGCGGACCTACTCGAGGCCTCAAATCACATCAAACAATGTTAAAATCATAAGTCACACTCCATTTCAAACTTGATGAACATTAGAACTTCGAACTTCTTCATTCGATGCCGAAACCTACCAAATCACGTCCGATTGACCTCAAATTTTGCACACAAATCATATTCGACATAATGGACATACTCCAACTTTCAGAATCGGACTTCAACCCCGATATCAAAAAGTCTACTTCCATCAAACTCTCAAAAAAACTTTAAATTTCTAACTTTAGCCAAATAACTCCAAAATAACTTTCGTACCTCCGAATCCACTTCCGGACCCGCCCCCAATAACAAAATCACCATACGGAGCTATTCTCAGACTCAAAATCCCAAACGGGCATTGATAATACTGAAATGTACTTCAACCCAAACTTATAAAATTCTTCCAAATATGTTAACTTCCACAATAGGCGCCGAAATGCTCCCGGTTTATCCAAAACCTGATCCGGACATACGCCCAAGTCCAAAATCATAATACAAACTTGTTAGAATTTTCAAATCCCGATTCCGAGGTCGTTTACTCAATAATCTAATCTTAGTCAATTCTTTCAACTTAAAGCTTCCGAAATGAGAATTCCCTTTTAAAAAACAACTCCGAACTTCCCGAAATTTATTTCCGATCATGGGTACAAGTTATAATACCTGAAGTGAAGTTGCTCATGGCCTCAAACCACTGAAAAATGTGCTAAAGCTCAAAACGATCGATCAGGGCGTTACAATCGCTCAAGGAAACTCGAAGTTCTAAGAGATTTCATGATCCGATTCGGAAAAAAGAGAATGTTTTTGCTAGTAATACCGGATGAATGTGCATTGGAAACATTTACCAAGGGTCTCAATCCCTTAAGCTCCGATGCCTCGAGAAAGTTACGGAAAAGTTTGTTAGAATATCAAGCAACAACTTGGGCAGATGTTCATAATAGGTACGAGTTAAAGATTCGCGTATAAGATGATCAGGTAATTACATCGACATCTTCTACAGCTCGAAATCAAGGTCAATAGAACTTTGATCGGAGGCATTTCAAACACCGATTTGAACCATACCAATCAGGATCACAGACTGACATGAGGCAGGAGCGTACTTGAAGTGAGTCGCCATAAAATAACTTTGATAAAGGGCAATAATGTCTACGAATATTGTGGACTGTTGCATTATAGAAACCGTAATAATAGGTACCGGAAGCATCTGAAGATGGCTACTGAACAATCCGTAGAGATAGCTCGAACTGGCTCTGGGATAAAGAAACGGACTGGGGACTGTCAAATCAGCCCCGGAGAAAAAGAAATAGAAGAAATTATAATTAAAAATTGGCAAGAGCCAATAAATGTTAGACCGGCCGCAATATTGTTGCAAGGTATTTCTATCTATTTCTTATAAATTGTTGTATATGCAAGTAAACACTTGTGTATGAATGGAATGAAACAAAAATTGTATTTCCCAAAAATATTCTCGTATATGTTTGAGTGAACAAAATCATTCTTAATATTTGCTCATACTTAGAATCAAGAAATGGATTACAAATCCGAATAATTGTGTCCGAATGACCATGAGACATCCTCTTCATAAACACCGTAAACATAAGAGCCCTCTCTTATGAAGTGACGAGCTCGGGCGTATATTATTTGTTTTGCTCGTAGTATGTCAAATTATAGTAAAGTTTAAGATATTGTCCCACAGAGAGGCTTCAGATTTGTATTGTCTTTGTCACTATTTGAGAGAATAAATTTGGTAAAAAGAGAGTTGTTCAAAAAACTAGTAAAAGCAATAAATATTTATAGTTTTATAATAAAAAGATAGAGGTTGGGTGTCACGACCCAAAATCCACTAAGGGTCGTGGTGGCGCCGGACACCGCCGTCAGGCCAACCAACTCAAATACTCAATTAAACATCATTTTAACACTTTAGAAAATCCAGGATTTTTCCTTAGTTATTAATTTTTTTTAAAAATACAATTTCAAATCAAATTTAAATGTTGAACAGTTAATACAATACTTCAAAACCATCCCAGAAACCCGGTGTCACAAGTGCATGAGCAACTATCGATATGAAGAAAAAAAATACAACATATGTCCGAGATACAGTGGACAGGGAAATGATAATAAGAAAATATTGGTGGGAACTACACTAGCTGTGGGTCATCTCGAATAATGCAGCTCACATAGTCCCAGAGTCATCCATGCTGCTACGCCGGTAGGCTGCTAGAGGTATATATATCCGTGCAACAAAAATGCACAGAAGTGTAGTATGAGTACGTAATCAACGTGTACTCAGTGAGTGTCCCGCCTAATCCCGAAGGGTTAGAGACGAGATGGTCAACTTT
>MU752683.1:0-22604 GCA_026770625.1 Nicotiana glauca | reverse complement strand
ATGCTCCAAAACTAGCCAATGATCATATAAATCCATTAATATATGCTCAATTATACTTTACAACCCAATTTATAACAACTCCTAACCCCGAACGAAAGGTTGACAAAAATTCCCTCGGGCCCACGTGCTCGGAATCCGAAATTTCTCGAAGATAAAGATTACCCATGACCTTGGAAACTCAAATATATAATTTTCTCTAAATTCCATACCCAAAATTGTGGTAAAATTCGAATAAATGTAAATTCCTAGGTTTTTCACCAAAACTCCAAATTTCTATAATTTCCTTACCTAAATCCATGTACAAACCTTGTATTTAACTCTAAGCTAGCATAAATTACTTGCCTCATGACAAGTGACGAAAATGGCATCTCCAAGATGCTCCCCATCGACTCCAATGGAAGAAAAATGGGGTTGAAATGAACTCAATCCCGAACATAAAACATCTCACTGCCCCAGCTGCTTCCGCTTCTGCAGAAATAGTTCCACTTCTGCGGATGTCACTTCTGCGACTTTTCGCCGCTTTTGCGGCTTTGGGCAAAAGGAAGCTGACCGCTACTGCGGTCTGGGAGCCGCTTAAGCGGAACTGCTTCTGCGGTCCCTTGGCCACTTCTGTGATTTCCTTGGACCTGGCCCCCTTCCACTTCTGCGAGCGTTTGACCGCATCTGCGGTCCAAGAACCGCAGATACGGTAATGACAGAATCAGCAAATCTCAAGCCTTCCCAAATTCCACTTTCGATCCGTTAATCACCCGGAATCCACCTGAGGTCGCCGGGACCCTAACCAATCATACCAACTAGTCCCAAAACACATTACGGACTTGCTCGAGGCCTCAAATCATAATAAACAATGCTAAAACCATGAATTACACCCCGATTCAAGCTTTATGAACTTTGAACTTTCCAACTTCTATTTCCGATGTTTAAACCTATCAAATCATGTCTGATTGACCTCAAATTTTGCACACAAGTCATATTTGACATTGCGGACCCACTCCAACTTTTGAAATTGGATTCCGACCCCGATATTAAAAAGTCAACCTCCGGTCAAACTTTCCAAAACCTTCAAATTTCTATCTTTAGCCAAATGGCTTCAAAATGACCTATGGACCTCCGAATTCACTTCCGATCGCGCTCCCAGCTCCAGAATCACCATACGAGGCTATTCCCAAACTAGGAATCCCAAACGGATATCGATAACACTGAAATGCACTTCAAGCCAAACTTAAGAAATTCCTTCTAAAATGTTAACTTTCACAATATGCGCCAAAATGCTCCCAGGTTATCCAAAACCCAATCCGGGCATACGTCCAAGTCCGAAATCATCATACGAACTTGCTTGAACCTTCATATCCTAATTCTGCGATTGTTTACTCAAAATTCTATTCCTAGTTCATTCTTTCAACTTTAAGCTTCTCAAATGAAAATTTTCATTTAAATTTAACTCTGATCTTCCTGAATTTAAGTTCCGACCATGCGAACAAGTCACAATACCTGAAATGAAGCTGCTCATGGCCTCAGACTGCCGAACGACGCGCTAGGGCTTGAAACGACCCGTCGGGTCGTTATATTGGGGTATTGCAAATAAGCAAGACGAAAGTATTATAATAAAATCAAAATTTTACTATTTATTTCTCTGTTTAATAAAATGATCGCTTATTTCTAATTCAACCAAATCACATGCAAATATCCAATTAATACCACCTCTTTCGATTAGTATATTTAATTGATTAATAGTTAAACAGAGACCTCGTTTAAAGAAATATCACTTATTTCTAAGACAATCACTCCACATAACAACAATATATAAATAGCATCGATCGCGCTTAGTGTTATCAATTTATTGATAATTAGTGACATTAAACAATAACTGACTAATAACACCTCTTTCAATTAGTGTATTTAACCAATTAAAGTAATAACTTCAAACAAGAGTTATCTCAGTTGAGTACACCAAGTGAGAAAAGCCACTTTCGATTAGCTTTTTCTAAATTAATAAACTTAATTAAATCTTTCTCTTCTCATAAATAAGAAATAAAATAACAAGATAAAGATTTTGGTAAGTGTATATAATTATATCAAATAATTGATATAATCAATATCAAATATCTTGGTGTATAAAGATGATAAAGAGAAAATTCCAACATAATAAGATAATAACATTAAGATAATTATTATAACAGTTGTATTGCTTCATCTAATATTCCAACCGAAGAAAATTACTCCATTATGGAGAAAAGATAAAAGAAAAAAATACTATTCCTCAATAAAAGAAATAACTTTTAAAACTAAAACAAAGCCAATATTAAAGTTGGAGTTCTCTACACAAGAATGGTTCCTCCCTTCCACTGAAAAGTCATGCCTATTTATAGAAAATTATTCCCGTAAAATTCTCAGGGATGTCATCCTTGGATTGGGGATGACATCACAGCTCTTGAATCAATTTCTTCCGGGTGCCTCTTTCCACAGATGACATCCTTAGAATTGAGAATGACATCCTTGGATTGGGGATGCCATTCTTGGCCTTTTTGTTGTCTCTGCTTGAACACTCTTCTTTCTTCTCTTTTCTTTCTTGCAATATTTATTAATAATTTGTGCAAATATTAAACAAAAAGTCATATCTATAAATAAAGTATTTGTTTATTTAATATAATATATACCTACAAACATACATAATAAATATTTACCATGAAGCCACCTAAACAGACGACTAAAGGTCGGATATCTTGTTTCCTGATTGTCAAGTTAATTGGAAGCATCAAATTTTCAGATTTTCTCGAAATCAGAAGTACAAAATTCCCGGTCATTAACATCCCCGGTCTCGAAGGCTATAAAAATTTTTGGGTGCAACTAAAAACCCAATAATGAAAAACTCAAAGAAAAGTTTTTGGGGTGCTACTAAAAATCCAAGAGTGAAAACTCAAAGAACAGTTTTCAGGTATAACTAAAAATCCAAGAGTCAAAGTTCAAAGATTAAAAGTTTTGGGTGAATACTAAAAATCTGATATCAAGTTTTCTCTGATTGTGGTACCTCTTCAGCGCCGGTCGATCATCGATGTAAGAATAATAAGTGGTGGAGATATTAATCCTAAGTTCTACATTTTTTTTCTTCGCCCGATTTTGCCCCTATTGAATTTTTTCGGCAAGGTTTTTAATGAGGCAGTAGCAAGGTTAGAAAACTTCCTTTTCCCGGTTACATCATAGTGAGTAATCAAAAAGTGGAGAGACTATCTGTATACAGTGAAAACCGGTCTTAGAACATTGGTAAATTAGGAAACAACGCATGTCAATCAGTAGTGATGCAATCATGTTCACACCGAATACAAAACTGTGGCCGGATAAGATATTGACACCGGGTACAAGTATGTGGCCGGATAAGAAGCATTAATTGCAAAAATGTTACAGAAGATCCAAAAATTCTTCCCGTCTTTATTAGCCTTTATTGGGATTTATTAGGCTTTACTACCTTTTAAGATTCTTTTACTACCTTTTTATTACCTTTTAGCATAGCATTAACATTGGCAATTAATCAGTAGATCCTACACCAATTGAGTATAGTATAAATAGAGGCATACATTCTATTGTAAGACATGAAGAAATACTAATAGCAAGACTAACATTATTTTTTTGAAGCTTTATATAAGTATTATCGAGATTTTCCAATTATTTTTGATCCCGGTGTGAACATTATGAAGTTCAGGCTTGTCTTTTTTTCAATATTCTTATTTTAGTTGCTTTGCTCTTCATAACTTTATTTTCTTGGATCAATTTAATCCATGTGTCTATAAACCATGATACAAATTCAACTGTACATTTTTCTTGTAAATAGATGGTGCATCATAACGAAGAAGTGGATCCAGAATTTATATTTGACGGGTTTAATCTTTAGGCTCTTACCATGAACTAATTAAACATTAAAATTATAGGTTCAAAATTATTTAATTTATGCAATATCATTGAGTTTTCACATATGTATATACTATGTATGAAATATTGAAATCATTTGAACTCACTGACTATATAATACATCTTTCACAATTGCTAATTTTAAAATAGAATTTAATTTTATTTTGCTAAATTTAATGGCGATGACAAAAGAAGAATAGTGATTTCAATGTACAGACTAATTTTTTTTGAAAAAATAAACCAAATAAAGGAAGAAAGAAAAAGAAGAAAAATAAAACGCAAGAGGCGGTATAAGGTGTTGTAACGATCCGACCGGTCGTTTTGAGCCCTAACGCATCGTTCATCAATCTGAGGTCATGAGCAGCTTCATTTCAGGTATTGTGACTTGTTCGCATGGTCGGAATTTAAATTCCGGAAGATCAGAGTTAAATTTAAATGAAAATTCTCATTTGAGAAGCTTAAAGTTGAAAGAATTGACTAGGATTGGAATTTTGAGTAAACAACCTCGGAATCAGGATCTGAAGGTTCCGGAAGGTTCGTATGACGATTTCGGACTTGGGCGTATGCCCGGATTGGGTTTTGAATAACCCAGGAGCGTTTTGGCGCCTATTGTGGAAGTTAGCATTTTAGAAGGAATTTCTTAAGTTTGGCTTGGAGTGTATTTCTGCGTTGTCGATGTCCGTTTGGGATTCCGAGACTGGAAGTGGCTCCGTATGGTGATTCTGGAGTCGGGAGCACAATCGGAAGTGAATTCGGAGGTCCGTAGGTCCTTTTGGAGCAATTTGGCTAAAGTTAGAATTTGAAGGTTTTTGAGAAGTTTAACCGGAGGTTGAATTTTGATATCGGGGTCAGAATCCGATTATGAAAGTTGGAGTAGGTCCGTAACGTAGAATATGATTTATGTGCAAAATTTGAGGTCAATCGGACGTGATTTGATAGGTTTAAACATCGGAAATAGAAGTTGGAAAGTTCAAAGTTCATAAAGCTTGGATTGGAGGTCGATTCATGGTTTTAGCATTGTTTGATGTGATTGGAGGCCTCGAGCAAGTCCTTAATGTGTTATAGGACTGGTTGGTGTGATTGGTTGGGGTCCCGGGGGCCTCGGGTGGATTCCGGATGGTTAACGGATCAAATTTGGATTAAAAACTGTTACTGGTTGCTGGTATCTGGTTTCCTTCTTCGCGAATGCGAAGAGGAAAATGGGAGGCTTCAGGTTTTGGCCTTCGCGAATGAGAAGAAGAAGTCGCGAACGCGGAGGGGCGGGCTGAGCTGCTACGCGAATGCGAGGAGGGGATTGCGAATGCGTAGAAGGAAAAGGTGGGCCTGGGGTCTTTGGCTTATGCGAACGCGAAGGTCTGGGTGACTGGCCTTCGCGAACGTGAGCGGGAGACTGCGAACGCGAAGAAGGGCGGACCTGGGCTGGGCAGAATGTTTAAAAATCGGAATTTGGGTTCATTTCACCCATTTCTCATGGTTTGGGGGCGATTTTTGGAGAGCTCCAAAGAGGGATTTCGTCATCAATGTTAAGGTAAGTTATTTCTACCTATTATGAGTTAAATACATTAATTATATATGGATTTTAGTATGAAAATGTGTAGAAAATTGAGGGTTAGAGGAAGACCTAGAAATATTGTGTCCTTGGAATTTAGCCACGATTTTGAGTATGGAATTAGGAGAAGATCATATATTGAGTTCCTAAGGTCATGGGTAACCTTCGTCTTCGAGAAATTTCGGAGTCCGGGCACGTAGGCCCGAGGGTATTTTGGTCATTTCACTAAGCGGAGTTGGGAATCTGCGTAAATTGAATTTCTAACAAGTATTTGAGCATGTTCTCATTAGTTTGTAGTTAATTGGCCAGTTTTGGTGCATTGTGCGTCGGTTCAAGCTTTCGGAAGAATGTAGAATGCCGGTTTTGAGTCTTCGGAGCGAGATGAGTCTCCTTTCTAATCTTGTGAGGGGAAATTTACCCCATAGGTGAAGTGATTGATTATGTGCTCCTATTTGTGGGGGGCTACGTACGCACGAGGTGACGAGAGTCCGTGCGTAGCTACTATTATGCTATTGTCCGGGTAGTTAGGACCCATCAGCATGTTATACTTGAATTAATTATGAACCCATCGATGACTTGGATTGTTTAAATCACCCTTGATTAGTAAACGAATTTAAAAAGAGATTAAACATCATTTCCTGAATTGTTAAACAGAGAATTGGTTTTATTTGGATAATTATTCCCCGATAAAATTCTAATTGGCTATCTGAGCATGTATCTTATGTGTACCTGCGTCGCATGGATGATTCGCGAGCAGGGTGATTGTTTATTTTATGTTGACCGCGTCGCATGGATGATTCGCGAGCGGGGTAATAGATCACATTAAATTAATAAATGGATTTCTAAAAAGACTTAAGTTTCGTTTTCTCAAATTATTAAAGAGAATTGACCTTTCTTGGATGATTGCTTCCTGTTGACTTCTTGACTGATTATCTGTCTATGTGTGTTTATTTTGGAACGGGTCAAACGCCTCGGCAGATTAATAGATGCATCTATAGGCGCGCCGTCGACCCTCGACAAGTACACATTTATTTCTGTTGGATCGGGTCGTCACCTCGGTATGCTTTGCGCATGTCTGTGTTGTTGTCTTGAACTTCATTAAGTTATTATTGTCCTTTGGTGGTTTAAAAGTATTTGGAATATATTTAGAGAGAAATTCTGGAAATTTAGCTGCGAAGGAATTTCGTGTTTACTTGTTTCCTCTAGCTGGATTAGAATTATGTTTACAAAATAAATCCACTGTTTAATATGTATATTGAGGATAAATAATCATTGGACTATTAGAGAGTGTCAGAGTTGACCATCTCGTCTCTACCCCTTCATGATTAGGCGGGACACTCACTGAGTACACGTTGATTACGCACTCAGACTATACTTCTGTACATTTTTGTTGCACAGGTATATATACCTCTAGCAGCCTATTGGGCGTAGCACCATGGATGACGCTGGACTAGGTGAGCTGCATCATTCGAGGCGACCGCAGCCAGGGTAGTCCTTTCCAGTGTACTGTATTTACTTTCCATCCATTGTATTCCGGACGGATGTTGTATTTTATTTCTCTTATCAGTAGTTGCTCATGTACTAGTGACACCGGGTTTCTGGGATGGTTTTCAACAGATTTGTTCTAATCGTTATTATTTAAATTTGAATTCGAGTGGTGGACTTTTATTTATGAAAATTGAAGGAAAAATCTTATATTTTCAAAAGTATTAAAAGAGGAATTAATTGATAAGTTAGTTGGCCGGCCTGACAGAGGTGTCCGGCGCCACCACGACCCTTAGTGGATTTTGGGTCGTGACAACATGGTATCAGAGCTCTAGGTTCCCATCGGTCTCACGAGTAATGAGCAAGTCTAGTAGAGTCTCGCGGATCGGTACGGAGACGTCTGTACTTATCCTTGGGAGGCTACAAGGCTGTTAGGAGTACTTCCCTTCTTGATTTCCTTTTTGTGCGATTCGATTCCTTTGAGGCTTATGCATTTGATTTCTTCCTATTCAATCTTACACGAGCGCTTTTTATAAATTGAAAATTGAAGGATTGTAATGGCACTACAAATGTGGTGTGGGATGATTTTTCCGGTATTGTTGATTGGACTATGGTAGCCGCATTATGGAGTGATATTCTATTGTTTCAGCTTAGTAACAAAACTTCTAAGAATCCTGAGGCTAGGCACAAGTTGCCATGATGCTTATGAGCAATTATTACACAGTGTTGTTGTGATGGTGGGACGTTTGCCCACGTGTCGGGCAGTGAATAAATTGAAGGAAGGTTTACTCAGTGTGTAATCAAGGGATTCAGTATTTTATTCCCGGCGAGGGAAAGTCAAACGAACTGAGGATGGTCAGAAGCTGACTGGTGGAAATAATGAAACGTGGTAATTGCAAGCGTGGTGGAGTTTTCTTCTACATTTGGGGTACTGTTGTCCTAATTGGACGTTCTAAGTTTGTCGGTGTTATAATCTGCTACAATTCGCCTTTATGGAAGGATATTGTGAAATAATATTGGAGGTGTAACTGTCAGATATCGCATGATGCGGTGTTTTAAGATCGAATCAGAATTTCTAAATGTTGACGGCTCGATAAAGGTGACCTTTGGAAAGGTTTAAAAGTAGTAGCAATGGTGGGTTCAAGTGCCACGAAGATAGATTTTATTTGAGGCAACAATTGAGCAGCAAAGTATAAGGAAGGACATGTGGGAAGTGCCAGGCGGTGTTTAAAATTTCTAGAAGGCCAAGTATGAGAAGCAAGGTCGAGTGACCGATTAAGGAGATGAGTTCCGCCAAAGTGGGAAGAGTGGCGAGGGTTGCATATGGGCTTGGTACTAGGATGACTACGCGCCTTAAAGATCGAATTGGGGATTTTAATGATTGGTGATTGAAGCCTGCGGGTATGATGTGAAGTATGGGATATTATGTGGCAGAAGATTGATATGGCGGAAAGGAGCTGCTTGAAATGGAAGAGGGTGCAGCATAACCCTGAATTTGGAAGGATGTTGCCGCACATTTAATTGCTGTCCGCGATGGGCAGATGGACTTGTGCAGTTGGAAGGTGAGCTCGGACTCAGGATGCGCTATTGGTGTCATCGTGAATGTACCCCGTGCAGCGGCGTGGGGAGATGTCGGGAGGTGAATCCCGTAGGTGGGTTATTCCCCGTGAGAAGACTAGCACTCGCGTGGTTGGCGAAGCTTCTGCAACAAATTATATTGGTTGTTCAACAAAGAGATCGGTCGTGCGAATGTAGATGATGACTCGGAATATGAAAGATGGGGATTCACAGGAAGATTCTGAGGAATTTTGATAACTTGTGGCACAAGGTTATGTCAATAAAAGATTAAGAATCCTGGTGAACTCCAGAGTTTTGTAATAATGGCTTCAAGCTAAGTGGGAGAGTCCCACCGCCTATGTTTGGGCTGTATGATTAACTACTTGCGTGATTTCTGGTTATTAGCATATTGCTGAATTAATTCAGCTACGAGGAAAGGCCATAAGTAGTAAATTGAGTGGAGGAATTATTAAGGATGTGCTATGGTTAGCCTTATAGGCTCATGTTCGGACTTGGAAAAAGGTTCAGGATTTATGCCTTGTATGGATACAGGTTTCAGAGAAAGCGATTTCGTCGGGTGCTTCGCCGAGAGAGTATTCGTGTGTTATAAGATTTATGGAGTGAATTATATTCGGGACCAATTCAAAGCGGGTCGCTATCAGTAGCGGTCCTAGTGAATTCAAGAGGTAGAGTGTGGCGCCTAATGATGTCGAGCTTGTAGGTACAGTTAAGAATCAAGCTTTGTAGCAGCTTATGAGAAGGTGCCCAGGATGTTCTATGGTATTTTGACTTGTGGCATAGCATTTGAGTGATACGGAATAGTTCGCGGGAATGGAGGCAGCCTGGCCTCGTGATTCAAGGTCACTCGGGGCAAGTATAGATGGAGTATGTTATGTGTTGAATGGAGTTAAGTCTTATTTTTAAGGCAAGCAAGGAGGAATTGGAAGAAGTTAAATTGATTAGCCATGGTTAAATTGGCATTTTGGGGCTAGTGATCAGTTCGGTCCGCGAGATCAAGTTATGTGTATGATTTGTGGAGGTACGTGTAAGGCCTGTCGGCTGCCGTGATTGATGATTTATCAGGGGCATTCTTCTGTTATGGATTTTTAAGTGGAAGCGGATTCCGGAAGGGCTATGGTGGCATGGACCACTACATGTCGATTTGCATATTCTACAGTTATGGGAAATTGCTTGTGTATTGCTATGATTCTCCTGAAGTGAGTTAAGTGCAAGGTTCTTATATGATGAATTGTGAAAATATTAATGATTTCGGAGTTATGATGAAAAATTGTGTCATATCATATATTAGCACGTTGGGTGCGGTGAGAGGTATGGAAATGCGAAGTGAGGATCAAGGTTGCAGTTCGGTGTTGACAAGGATGTCACAGGCTTGGATGAGCAAGGAAAGGGTTGAATGATTAGAGTAAATTGGTATTGTCCTCAACATCACCTGAGATCGGTGTGTTGTAGAAGAGGTTTTGCATCCTGGTTAAGGATTCTGGATCAGTTTTCAACGTTAGTGCGTCTGGTGATTTAGATGTACAGACCCGTTATTTATTTTGGAAGATTGTGGGAGCGTGTTCCACGGGAAGATTGTATAAGTGTGACATGTAGCCACTTGATTGGCTAAAGATTTAAACCAAGTATGAGGATTGTGGTAATATCATTAATTTGAGAATTTATGCCTGGAGGGCACTTTGTGTATTGGGTTATGAACCGAGAAGGTTTGCTCCGGTTATGATGGTTGTTCTTGTGTGTTACGAGGCAAAAGGGAGTTACTACGGACCTTTGAAAGGTCGTTGGCCAAGTCGGTGCAATCAGAAATCGGCTTGAGATCGGTGGATTGATTTATTTGTGAACAGGGCTTTATATCAGGCCAGTTGTGTTCGTTTTAGCGAGTGTTCCCTATGGAGGAACAGTCGAGGTGTTATTTTGTCATCAACTATTCTAGGTAATGATGTATTTCACCGTATGAGTTGTGAGATGGCTTAGTAAATTCTTATGTGTTGAGGTTCCGCGTTGCGATGATGTTATGTGAGCAGGGTGGCTCTTGAGATTTAGATCTTGTATCGCATCTCAGTTGTGCTTGAGTTTTGTAGCCTATAGCGCTATGTGTTTTCTCAGGGATGGTATTATGCACTTAGCATGCTTACGATCGAAATTCGATATTTTTATTGTAATAAGCAGATTTAGCTCGAAGTGCAATCTCCTTATGTGAGATCTAGGGGTATATTATTTGGATCGGGTTGCGCTCCTTAACAGTGTGATGTCGAGTCTGGTTTTTCTATATGCTATTTGTTTTGTGTGTTTCGCTTCCTATCTTCTAAGAAAAATCCATATTAGTGCGGGGGTTAGGTAATTCCTTTCAGAGTTCGCTTTCCTGGTTGTGTTGTGTTCGGATTGGTAGCCTATTGGCACATTGTGACGTCATATGAGACTTGTGATCGCATTCGGAGTGGCTTATTGCTTGAGCAGTTCGTACTGGGTAAGATGAGATTGTGGGATTTAGGATCAGTACAATCTGATTATGTGAAGTATATTAAGGAGCGAAGATCATTATTTGGTTCAGAATGTGGTAATGTTTCTTATTAGGAGTATAGACTCGATGATGGGTTGACTCGGCAGTTGATTATGAATTTCGGCATCTCATCCGCCTTGGCGGTATTTTAATAGTTAGGTAAGACCTATGTAGGTCATGAGGTGCAATGGGAGCATCAGATTCGTGGAATTTTGATTAATTCAAATAGAAATGTTATTGTGGTCCTATGAGTAAAGTGATGCAAAGTGTGAATTCAGCAGAGTTATGCAGTCATGTTTGAGTACAACGTATAGTGATTGATACGGTGATCCTATGTTGGAAACATGCCTGGCATAGAATTCCGGATGTTGGAATTGGTCTCTAAGGCTTATTTCCTTGAATAAAAGGGAATATCTTCAGAATTTATCGAGCCAACGTACTCAGCTAAGTTGTGGTAGCACGGGGAGGTGCATGAGAAGTTAAACAGCAAGTTCAGACTACTTCAGTATAGTTCTCAGCACGTTCGAGGACGAACGTATGTTTAAGTGGGAGAGAATGTAACGACCCGACCAGTCGTTTTGAGCCCTAGCGCGTCGTTCAGCAATCTGAGGCCATGAGCAGCTTCATTTCAGTTATTGTGACTTGTTCGCATGGTCAGAATTTAAATTCAGGAAGATCGGAGTTAAATTTAAATGAAAATTCTTTTTTGAGAAGCTTAAAGTTGAAAGAATGAACTAGGATTGGAATTTTGAGTAAACAACCTCGAAATCAGGATCTGAAGGTTTCGGCAGGTTCGTATGACGATTTCGGACTTGGGCGTATGCCCGGATTGGGTTTTGGATAACCTGGGAGCGTTTTGGCGCCTATTGTGGAAGTTAGCATTTTAGAAGGAATTTCTTAAGTTTGGCTTGGAGTGCATTTTTGCGTTGTCGATGTCCGTTTGGGATTCCGAGACTGGAAGTAGCTCCGTATGGTGATTCTGGAGTCGGAAGCGCGATCGGAAGTGAATTCGGAGGTCAGTAGGTCCTTTTGGAGCAATTTGGCTAAAGTTAGAATTTGAAGGTTTTTAAGAAGTTTAACCGGAGGTTGAATTTTTGATATCGGGGTCGGAATCTGATTCCGAAAGTTGGAGTAGGTCCGTAATGTCGAATATGATTTGTGCAAAATTTGAGGTCAATCGGACGTGATTTGATAGGTTTAAACATCAGAAATAGAAGTTGGAAAGTTCAAAGTTCATAAAGCTTGGATTGGAGGTCGATTCATGGTTTTAGCGTTGTTTGATGTGATTGGAGGCCTTGAGCAAGTCCGTAATGTGTTATGGGACTGGTTGGTATGATTGGTTGCGGTCCCAGGGGCCTCGGGTGGATTCTGGATGGTTAACGGATCGAATTTGGGTTAAAAATTGTTGCTGGTTGCTGGTATTTGGTTTCCTTCTTCGCGAACGGGAAGCAATTCTCGCGAACGCGAAGAGGAAAATGGGAGGCTTCAGGTTTTGGCCTTCGCGAACGCGAAGAGGAAGTCGCGAACGCGGAGGGGCGGGCTGAGCTGCTATGCGAACGCGAGGAGGGGATCGCGAACGCGTAGAAGGAAAAGGTGGACCTAGGGTCTTTAGCCTATGCGAATGCGAGGCCTTGTACACGAACGCGAAGGTCTGGGTGACTGGCCTTCGCGAATGCGAGTGGGAGACTGCGAACGCGAAGAAGGGCGGACCTCGGCTGGGCAGAATGTTTAAAAATCGGGATTTGGGTTCATTTCACCCATTTCTCATGGCTTGGGGGCGATTTTTGGAGAGCTCCAAAGAGGGATTTCGTCATCAATGTTAAGGTAAGTTATTTCTACCTATTATGAGTTAAATACATTAATTATGTATGGATTTTAGTATGAAAATGGGTAGAAAATTGAGGGTTAGAGGAAGACCTAGAAATATTGTGTCCATGGAATTTAGCCACGATTTTGAGTATGGAATTAGGAGAAGGTCATATATTTGAGTTTCTAAGGTCATGGGTAACCTTCATCTTCGAGAAATTTCGGAATCCGGGCATGTAGGACCGAGGGTATTTTGGTCTTCCTCATTAGTTGGGAATCTGCGTAAATTGAATTTCTAACAAATATTTGAGCATGTTCTCATTAGTGTATCGTTAATTGGCCAGTTTGATGCATTGTGCGTCGGTTCAAGCCTTCGGAAGAATGTAAAATGTCGGTTTTGAGTCTTCAGAGCGAGGTGAGTCTCCTTTCTAATCTTGTGAGGGGGAATTTACCCTATAGGTGAAGTGATTGATTATGTGCTCCTATTTGTGGGGGGCTACGTATGCACGAGGTGACGAGAGTCCGTGCGTAGCTACTATTATGCTATTGTCCGGGTAGTTAGGACCCATCAGCATGTTATACTAGAATTAATTATGAACCCATCGATGACTTGGATTATTTAAATCACCCTTGATTAGTAAACGAATTTAAAAAGAGATTAAACATCATTTACTGAATCGTTAAGCAGAGAATTGGTTTTATTTGGATAATTATTCCCTGATAAAATTCTAATTGGCTATCTGATAATGTATTTTATGTGTGCCTGCGTCGCATGGATGATTCACGAGCAGGATGATTGTTTATTTTATGTTGACCGCGTCGCATGGATAATTTGCGAGCGGGGTAATAGATCACATTAAATTAATAAATGGATTTCTAAAAAGACTTAAGTTTCATTTTCTCAAATTATTAAAGAGAATTGGCCTTTCTTGGATGATTGCTCCCTGTTGAATTCTTGACTGATTGTTTGTCTGTGTGTGTTTATTTTGGAACGGGCCAAACGCCTCGGCAGATTAATAGATGCATCTATAGGCGCGCCGTCGACCCTCGGCAAGTGCACATTTATTTCTATTGGATCGGATCGTCACCTCGGTATGATTTGCGCATGTCTGTGCTGTTGTCTTGAACTTCATTAAGTTATTATTGCCCTTTGGTGGCTTAAAAATATTTGGAATATATTAAGAGAGAAATTCTGGAAATTTACCTACGAAGGAATTACGTGTTTACTTGTTTCCTCTAGCTGGATTAGAATCATGTTTACAAAATAAATCCACTGTTTAATATGTATATTGAAGATAAATAATCATTGGACTATTAGAGAGTGTCAGAGTTGACCATCTCGTCTCTACCCCTTCGGGATTAGGCGGGACACTCACTGAGTACACGTTGATTACGTACTCATACTACACTTTTGTGCATTTTTGTTGCACAGGTATATATACCTCTAGCAGCCTATTGGGCGTAGCAGCATGGATGACATTGGGACTAGGTGAGTTGCATGATTCAAGGCAACCGCAGCCCGGGTAGTCCCTTCCAGTGTACTGTATTTACTTTCCATCCACTGTATTCTGGACGGATGTTGTATTTTATTTCTCTTATCAGTAGTTGCTCATGTACTTGTGACACCGGGTTTCTGTGATGGTTTTCAACGGATTTGTTCTAATCGTTATTATTTAAATTTGAATTCAAGTGGTGGACTTTTATTTATGAAAATTGAAGGAAAAACCTTAGATTTTCAAAAGTATTAAAAGAGGAATTAATTGATAAGTTAGTTGGCTGGCCTGACAGAGGTGTCTGGCGCCACCACGACCCTTAGTGAATTTTGGGTCGTGATAGGTGTAACGACCCGATCGATCGTTTTGAGCTCTAGCACATTGTTCGGTAGCTTGAGGCCATGAGCAACTTCACTTTAGGTATTATGACCTGTACGCATGGTCGGAATTGAATTCCGGGAAGTTCGAAGTTGATTTGGAAAGAGAATTCGCATTTCGGAAGCTTTAAGTTGGAAGAATTGACAAGGATTGGATCTTTGAGTAAATGACCTCAGAATCGGGATTTGAAGGCTCCAACAGGTTCGTATGATAATTTTGGACTCGGGCGTATGTCCGGATCGGATTTTGGATGACCCGGGAGCGTTTCAACGCCTATCGTGGAAGTTAGCATTTTTGGAAGGATTTAATAAATCTGGGTTGAAGAGCATTTCATGCTATTGATGTCCATTTGGGATTATGAGTTTAAGAATAGCTCCGTACGGTGATTCTGATATTGGGAGCGCGATCGGAAGTGGATTCAGAGGTCCGTAGGTCATTTTGGAGTCATTTGGCTAAAGTTAGACCTTTGAAAGTTTTTGAAAAATTTGACCGGAAGTGGACTTTTTGATATCAGGTTCGGATTCAGATTTCGAAAGTTAGAGTAGGCCCGTAATATCGAATATGACTTGTGTGCAAAATTTGATATCAATCGTACGTAATTTGATGGGTTTCGATATCGAAAGTAGAAATTGAAGTTTCAAGTTCTTTAAGTTTGAATTGGAGGTTGATTCGTGATTTTAGCATTGTTGGCATGATTTGAGGGCTCGACTAAGTTGGTATGGTGTTCTAGGACTTGTTGGTATATTTGGGTGAGGTCCCGTAGGCCTCGGGTTGATTACGGGTGGTTAATGAATCAATGTTTGGAGTTGAGCAGTTGCTGAAGTTGGAGGACTGCTGGTTTAATCGCACCTGCGCAGTGGGCACCGCAGGTGCGAGTCCGCAGAAGCGGGAAGGAAGCCGCAGAAGAGAAAAAGGACTAGAGCAGGGGGAGTCGCAGGAGCGATCATTTGGGCTCACCTGCGGGCACGCAGGTGCGAAGGTGAAGGCCGCAGAAGCGGAGAAGGGCACAGGTGCAAAGAAGATGCCACAGAAGCGGCTAATGGACCGCAGATGCGAAAGTCGTCTGGGCAAAAGGGTTCTTTTAAAAATCAAGAAATTGGCCATTTTTCTCCCATTTTTATTTGGTGGAGGTGACTTTGGAGAGCTTCAAGGGGAGATATTCTTCAAGTATCACAAGGTAAGCTATTCCCACTCATTATAAATTAAATAAATGATTTAGATGCAGATTAAAGTATGAAAATTCGTAGAAACTTGGGGTTTGGGGAAAGACGTAGAAAATTGGTATTCTTGGATTTTGATCACGATTTTTGACATGAAATTGAGAGTAAATTATATATCTGAGTTCGTGAGGTTGTGGGCAAACTTTATCTTCAAAAAATTTCAAAATCCGGGCACGTGGGCCCGAGGGTGATTTTTATCGACTTTTCGATCGGGGTTAAAAATTGCTATAAATTGGATTGTAATGAGTGTTTGAGCATATATTAATGAGTTTACATAATTATTGGCTAGTTTTATAACATTGTGCGTTGATTTGGGTCCTCAGAACGGCTTGAAAGCCGGTCATGGAACTTTGGAGCGGGGTGAGTCTCCTTTCTAATCTTGTAAGAGGGAATTACCCCCATAGGAAAATAATTAAATATGTGCTTCTATTTGATGGGGGATACGTACGCACGAGCACTACTAGAAATACATGGATTTCCCACGGTGAAATCAGTGGGAAACCGATGGAAAAATCGAGTTTTCACACCACATTCCAACCGACACGAGTCACCCGAAAAACGCCCGATGGGAAATATCTTCCCAGAGAAGTGGTGGAAAATTTCCCGCGGTTTTCCTAGAGAACCTTTACTAGGAAAAATAATGAAAATTTTCACCAACAATCAGTGGGAACTATTATTAGTAATTTTTATTAATTTTAATACATTAGCCAGGGAAGTGATGGGAAAAATGAACGGGGAGCTGGAAATAAAGTATGAACATTCCCACTGATAACCGTGGGAAATATGCAAGTTCTTAAAAATTAAGTACGAACATTCCCACCGATATCCCTGTGAATGTGTTAATTATGAAAATAAAAGTATGAATTTTTCCACCGATATCAGTGGGATAAATGCAAATAATGAAAAAAAGTATGAATTTTCCCACCGATATCAGTGGGAAATATGCAAGTCCTGCAACTAAAGTGACGGACCTTCACACGGAATCAATGGCAATTCCGTGAGAAATCTGGAAATTATTTTTTTGCACAATGCTGTAAATATACTGCACCACCTGCCAAACAAAAAATACAACCACCAACAACCTAAATACAATTAAACATTCACACATAAAAATCAGCATCTTCCAATCCATTTCGTTAATTAACAACCAACCAAAATTGAAAATACTAGAAACCAATAATGCAACTTAACATTCAAATAAGAAATTCAACATTCAATCTTATCCAATTGATACATAACATCCAACATCATAGTTCTACCCAAAATCATATTAATAAAAGAAACTACTCCTTAGTCTTGTTAGAGCGTGATGGAGAACATGGCACAGGAAATCCACCAGATGCTAAGAGGTAGTTTAGTTGGGCCTTGAGTCTTTCAACGTCACCAGTGACATGTGTAAATGCAGTATCCTTTCACCTCATTTCTTCATCCCTCGGCCTCTCTTCTTCTTCCCTCCGCCTATCTTTTTCCTCCATTCACTTTGCCTCCTCCTCCCGCGCAGCCCTTTTCTGTGCATACAACTCAGTGATCTCTGCTATTCTTCTATTCAATAGCTTAAACTCATCCTGATTAATCGAAGAACTTGAGGAAGAAGAGCCACCAGATCCAAAATACCGACGACTGGAACTAAATTATGATCCAAGACCGTAAACCTTTCCCTTATGTACGCCACCAGCTACCTTAATCCACAAGTCCATATAATTCTCCTGGGATGGTTGGATTGGCTTTCCTTGATTATCAGTTGGTTGGCTTTGAATGAACTCCTCCAAGATTGTTTGAAAGTATTCTGCAAAAAAGTTAAAACTATTATATGAATAAATTTAATTAATGAGAAGTATTAAAAAGTAACTTGAAATCTTACATAGGTTGTCTTGGCTCGTGGCTCGATCCAAGTTGTCTTTGTTCCATCCTTAAGATTCTTCATATGTGTATCCTCAAATACCTCATCTTGAGTAGCCGGTCTTTTAAAAGACTTTTATTGTTAAATAAAATATGAAAAAAGTAAAATTAAAGTGATATGTCCATGAAACTTCAAATTCAATATCTATAATACATATTAATAATACTTATTTAGGATATTTCTTATCTAAGTACTATATTAACCTGAAGCTGGTGCAGTTAATCCGAACGATTTTGAGTCATTTAGGTCTAACTTTTACTTTGCATAGATGAAATAGAACAAAAATGTGAATTTAACTAAGAAGCTGTTATGTTAAGAAATGCTTGGAAATATTTAAGATTTGTGCGATAACATCTGTTCGTTGGCCATTAATTTTTATATATTGTTAGTAATGATTTCTAGCTCCGGGGATATTAATTAGAAATGAGTCATATGTACATGACTTTAACCTTGCATTTGAATGTTGTGAGCAGACTGCAATAGGGCAGGTGCTGTTTGCCAAGATCCAAGATTTGTAAACGCTAATGGACTTACATTCTACTTCCAAACAATAGTAGAAAACTCTCAGCTGATTCAACTGTTTAACGACTCTCATTTCGTGAATAATATACACAAACATTACTGAAACTGCAGTTGGAAGCCAAGCAATGAGTAAAATAAGTGATTTAGAATAATTTCCATAAACAGCTAAGTATAATTGAGTCATAATAGCACCACTTAATCTAGTAAATCCTTTCAATAAACCAATCATATTTCCTCTACTCTCGGGGAAATTCAGTACATCTGTCCTTTTATTCTCATGCAAATATTTTACTAATCACTTGTGCCGTTACCTCTCTTTCTCAAGTAGATGTCTATCCGTTTGTATGCTCCTGTACACAGTCCTAGGCAGGGCCTAATTAACAATAGGAGCAGAACTCAACCTCTATCTCTATATGAGTAATACCATAGGATTTTGCCCCTATCCTTCTCGGCATCATGAGATAGCATATTAGTGACAAATATCAAAATTCATAGGTCCTGAATTCACAATTGCTCACTAAAGAGCATCTTTACTAATCATGGTTAGCTCTCTAATCTATTTATTACTCCACTTGATATAGAGTGTTCGTCATTGTGTTCTAAGGAGCAGGTAAATGCAATAGATTCACTCTTCTTGGACTAAGTGATGAAGCGTAGGTGAAGTTTGACAGAAAGAGGAAAAGTTTCTCTATTTTTAACGTTTGACTGATGTTGGTGACAAATGAAACTTACAATTCACACGTAGGATTAGCACAAAATGTGAAAGAAAAAGCAGTTAAACTGTTAGTTGCCTTTCAAGAGATGTTACGTCTGGCAATTCACTGGTTAATTCCAACTACAGATTAAAAATAAAACTTCGGCATAATAAGATAAAAATATATAACAGAAACACCACTTATTCTGTAAATTTATAATATTCATCATGAAGAACTCATTCATATTCCACAATAACAAGCAGAAAGAGGAACTTCTGTTACAAGTGAGGCTTATATTTTGCGAATTACCTCCAAGACATATGTATATACATATATGGCCAAACTGTTGGTTTTGGTATTTTTCAAACAACAGAAAGCCATATCATGAAATCCAGGTGTGTTAATGAAGAAGGAAGGATAGAAACTGGATTTCAGATTGAAAGATATAAAGATCTTGTAGTCAGTGGAATCTGATATATGTCCAATTTTGGTTCTGTTTTTAAATCTGATATATAAATAATGCACTAGCTGATCAAACCTAATGCCATATAAAATCATCTTTGGACTTCAAATATGTTCATTCAAGACAACGACTATCAATTCGAGCAACATACATCTAAATTAGCAAAGAAAGCACAGTTCGTTCCTCATATTTCCATAAAGACCAGAAAGCACAAAATACACCTAATAGTCAATAACCCAAATTACAAACATATCACACAATTTTACCAGGCACACCAGACACACTTTATCAAACAGAGCATTTAGTTGAAGCACTAAGTACTTTGCAATTGGACCCTAGGTTTTGTAAAATCAGAAAAGGGAGAAATTAAAGAAGGGGGAGCGGTAGAGAGAGAGGGGGGAGCTTACCGATTTTGCATGAGCTTAGTAGCTCGTTGGCGAAAATGGGGGAATTGTGCTGATCAGCGAATTGAAGAGAATAAGAGAGAAAGAGAAGAATATTGAGATTGAAAAAGAGATGAAAAATAAGGGGCATACCTAATGTATAATAGAAAATAGTTTCCCACTGATTCAGTGGGTAAGGTTGTGGGAATTGTCTTATACAAATTTAATTTTTTTGGTGAAATAATTTTTAAGCTCGCGGTTTTTTGCGCCAACAATAAAAATTTGAAATTTTGTGCTTCCCACTGCATCGGTGGGAATATTAAAATAATATTTAATCTTATATTCCCACTATTTCACTGGGTAGATTTTAATAATTTATTTTTAATGATATTCCCACCGATTCTGTAGGAAACAAATTACCCGCTTTTTTACACCAGCTAGTTCCCACCTATAGTTTATGGGAACTTTTTTTTTAAAAAGGTAAAAGAAATATTTTTCATTTTCCACTAGATTTTTTTACATTTCAGTGGGAACTTCTGTGGGAAATTTGCATTTTCTAGTAGTGGAGGTGAAGAGAGTCCATACATAGCTACTAACTATGCCTATGTCCGGGTAGTTTTAGGCTTACATCATGCCTTGATCGATATTATTGTTAATTTTTGTTTATTTTTGTTTAAGAAGAAGCAAGATTAAGGTTGCGTAATAATTGGGTTGAATGAAATTAAAATTGAAGAATTTGAGATTTTAAGAGTTTTCATTAAACTTCGTATTTTCGAAAAGAAATGATAAATATTATAATAACTTGAGGAATCTATAATTGACCCCGTTGCATGTATGATTCGCGAGTGGGGAAGTCCCTTAAATTATATTTGATCGCGTCGCACGTATGATTCGTGAGCGGGGTATTATCTTTTACTACTCTCATGGGAGCGGGTCGATCGCCTCGGCAGGTTAATAGATGCATCTATGGTTCGCGACATTCGACCCTCTGGCAGTGCACAATTTACTTTTATATTTGATCGGGCAGTATGCCTCGACATTTCCTATATATACACACACATACACACATATGTATTATACTCATGGTATCGTACGTAACACTTGGCCAGAAGCCAATGTATCTGAGTGATTTTACCTGATTTGAATCCTGATAACTTCCTTGACCGAAACCACTATAATTGTACATATATGCTCCGGTTATGGAGGGAACTTACTAGCTGGAATCTTGAGTAAAATTATGAAGAAGGGGGATAGTATGAGTGATTTTACCTGATTTGAATCCTGATAACTTCCTTGACGTAAACCACTATAATTATACATATATGCTCCGGTTACGGAGGGAACTTGCTAGCTGGAATCTTGAGTAAAATTATGAAGAAGGGAGATGGTACTATGTGTTTTATTCATGTTTATTTCATATATTTGCCCTGTTTTATACTTATTCACTACTTTAATGTAATGATACTATTGGACCATTAGTAAGTGTCGAAGTCGACCTCTCGTCACTATTTCTTCGAGGTTAGATAGGATACTTACTGGGTATGCATTATTTTCGTACTCATGCTACACTTGCTGTGCATTTTTGTTGCATGGGCACATGTACGTCTAGTGGCCTCGTTGGGCGCAACGGCATGGTTGACATGGAGACTTAGGTGAACTGCATCTCTCGAGAAGACCCGCAGCCTATAGAGTCTCTTTCGGAATGTAGTAGTTCTTTTATGTCCAATTGTATTCCAGACAATTATCGTATCGTATCGTACTTTATTTCCTATAAATTTCTCATGCACTTGTGACACCAGGTTCTGGGATGATTATGGGATTATTCAATATTAAGTTTGTTAAATACATCGTTATTATTTCATTGAATTTCATTAATTATTATTTAATTTATAGAAGAAATAATTTCAATAAATACTAAAATAGAAATTTAATTAACTTCTTGGGGTTGGCTTACCTGATAGTGGTGTCCGGCGTCACCCCGACCTTTAGTGAATTTTTGGATCGTGACAATATGGTATTAGTGTACTAGGTTTGCTTAGGTCTCACAAGTCATGATCTAGTCTAGTAGAGTCTTGCGGATCGGTATGGAGACGTCTGTACTTATCTTTAAGAGGCTACAGGACTGTTAGGAGAACTTCTCTTCTTGATTTCCTCATCGTGCGATTTAATCCCTTTGAGGCTTATGCCTTCATTTCCATTCCATCCAATCTTATGCGGCACGAAGCGCTGGCTATAAATCGGGAAGTGAGTAATGGTAATGATACTACAGATGTGGTGCGGGATATTTCTCCCTGCGTGGTTGGTTGGGCTATTGTCGTCGCCTTATGGAAGGATATTCTGTCGTTTAAGCTCAGTAGCTATACTTATGAGAGCCTTAAGGCTATGTACCGGTTGCCATGATGCTCATGAGTGTTGGAGACTTTAAAACATTTCGGTTTAAAGTAGAAGAAGTGTGAATTGGAAATGGAGGGAAATAAAATGGAGGGAAAATGAAAATTTGAAGAAGTGAATTTTGTCTTGCACTTTGTCCCTCATTGGTGAGGGACAACCACATTTGTGTGCTTATATATAGAATCACTTCTTAAAGCTCTTAAAAGAGTTGAAGAGAATGAACCCTCGCGCCGTCGTCGTCGCTCGCTCGACTCGGCTTTGGCTTTGGCTTTGGCTTTGGATTTGGATTTGGATTTGGATTTGGATTTGTCAAATGATCGATAAGATTATTTTTGGACAAA